>WSTS01000005.1:0-130209 GCA_019627755.1 Serendipita sp. 411 | reverse complement strand
TTTCAGCATCCCACAGCCGGATTGTCGCGTCTGAGGAGCCGGATACGATTCGACGACCGTCTGGGGAGAACGATACGGACAGAACACCCCTAGTGTGACCTCGGAGTGGCTCTCCCAGAGGCTGGCCCGTTTCAGCATCCCACAGCCGGATTGTCGCGTCATTGGAGCCGGATACGATTCGACGACCGTCTGGGGAGAACGATACGGACAGAACATAGTCAGTGTGACCTCGGAGTGGCTCTCCCAGAGGCTGGCCCGTTTCAGCATCCCACAGCCGGATTGTCCTGTCATCGGAGCCGGATACGATTTGACGACCATCTGAGGAAAATGCTACAGTATAAATACTGCCTTTGTGACCTTGCCACCCCTCTGGCGGCTTTGGCCAATTCTCTGAATAGCCAGTAATTACAGACATGGTTTTGGGAAACAGGCCTGTTGCTTCTTGTCGAATATATGACTTTCTCGCTGCAAATGATATAGTTGAAATATAGACATGAGGAATGCTTTCTGAAACTGGTGCTAAAAATGCAATTAGATATTGCTTGAGGTCGTCAATCTTCTCCTTCAGTTTCCTCTCCTTCCTCGATCAGTCAGTCTACAGTCCATATGTACCTCTAACCAAAACACTCACTGAGTACCACCTCCCGACCTCTTGGAGATCCCTTAATATCTTCGGTATGTTCCCTAGTGCACTTAAAACCTCTATCCAATATAGAGGCGATCCACCCTCCATAAATTGAAGAGCTGCTGTCCCGCCGTCTCCATGCAATATTCGCCTACTCTTCGTAACATGACCCAGCCAGTGGGTACATCCGTACTGCAGTTGCTCCGATATATATTTCGAAACTCTTTCTTCGAAGTCGGGTACATCCTTGTTGCGGACGAAGGAAGACTCTAATCGACAAATATTGAACCGAAGTTCTCGCTTCATGGTTGCGAGACATCCTTTGGTCATCAATTCATGTGCGTCGGCGATGTCGATGTGGAATATGCCGGCCACCCTCCTATCCTCGAGAAACTCGCGGAATGTGGGATGTAAGATAGCGATGGTCCCATCGTGGCGAACATTCAGAACACTTGATAGAAATTTGACCACCCGCCCGGTACCTTTACTCCCAAGAAGTATATCTATAGTCGATATAGAAAGAGGCGTAGCTGCTGCCAAAATCACTTGAAGCACTTCAATCACCTCCTTCGGTGCTTCCGAGTCTATAGATTGTCCATCTTGGTCCGCTTGGCAGGCCTTGGTGATTATAGCCAAGTATAGCTCATTGATATCACCAAGCGCATTTCGTTTGGGATCCATCAGATCCTGTAGCCTCGATCGAGGACTTAGCGACTCCTGTATAACTTTACAGGCCGTGCTTGCCAATATGAACAGGCAGTTAACCCGGTCGGCGAGCTGGGTCACTTCCTCTGCCGTCAAATCCCCAGATCGAACAACGTGTTCCATCTCGTGCTTCACAAACATCGCGATGTCATTTTGGTTCGATTTGAGCCCTATGTCGTGCAGGCTCTCTGTTGGTGAGCGATATGGATCGAGCAGCCCGGTGATATCCCTCTCGGGTCGACTCGTAATGAATATCTTCAGCTGGGCTGCATGAGTAAGGGAGCGAAGGAGGTCGCGAAGGAGAATATCCCTGTCTCTTTTGTCACATTCGTCGAGAGCATCAATGACGAGAACTACGGCCGCATCTTTCAATGGTTGAATAACTAGTCTCTGTAGCTTCTCTTCAAATGGGCATACGCTAAGTACTGGTCCGATTGCTTTGATACCGTCAATGATTGACGGTAGTAGCTGAGGCTGGTTGTTCGCCAGTTGAGCGGCGATGGTATCGCAGAATGCCTGTTTATTGGTAGCGTCGGTACGATTTTTGTTAAAGAAGAAACATCCCCCTAAGCACCCTTCGGTCCTCCATTCGTCCGATAGCTGCTTGGCGATCGTCGATTTCCCAGCTCCAGCTACATCTGTGAGCCAGCAGACTTGGGTTGTATTCTTATGATCCACCCATTGGCGAATATAATCTAGAACGCCGGTACGGGTGCCAGTCAAGCAAGTATTATGATCTGCCCCCGTGGCACTTGGGAGTGGAACTAGCCTGGCGATGTAATTGATATCGCCTACAGCATCCATTTCAGTGGTTATCAGGTATGGGCTTGGAATGTTTACCTATGACGTCCGCTGATGTTTCGACCTTTCTCTCAACATTCTTCACGCCTTCTTCAATCCGATGGGCCGCTTCATGCACCTGCACAGCGATCTTCCGCTGAAGAAAGGAAAGGAAAAGAAAGAGTCAGGCGGCATTCACCTCTGGGCGGTCATCGTCCATACCATGAAGTCTTTCCAGCATGTATCCACATCCCGACGCAATGTTGCAATCTCCTCCTTGTCCATACGGGAGTGTAAGTACCTCTCGAACGGGCCACGACCTCTGGTCAGGCGTATTTTGGCGAGTACATTCCCTAGTTTTCTAACAGGACTGATTCGTTCACTAATCCAAGGAAACCTATTGTATCTCTCACTGTTCATATGTGTTGACCACCAGTAGGAGTTCCGTCGAATGAGGGGTCGCACAGTGCAATAGATCGTCGTGGATATCCTTAATTTGGATCGAAAGATGTTCACCGAGAGCAATCCAATCCTCCTTATTAGTCTTTATATCCTAAAGTTGAAGGTGGATGTGCTGCCTATCGTGGTCTATTCGTGCATTGCTTACTCGAATTGTCTCCAGTATTGTGATCACTAGTCCAGCAGTAGCTTTGAGTGGGCCTAAAACTGGAGCCGCCTCCGACGCGTCCTTTATGATCTTTGCACCTAAGAGCGCGCCGTCTAGAATCTTGAGCTGGCGAGGTGTGCTTGTCATATCAGAATATAGGAGGACATCTACGCTTGATTCCAGGCGACAGAGCAGTTGGACGGTAAGATGAATGGGTACGAGACTGTTGGTGCAGGCAGCAAAGTGAGGATGCCACTCTCCTCGGAGACACTATGGTATGTTGCTCGCGTTGAGTTAATACGACGGTACATAAATTCACTAATAATTAAAAGAAGCACCATCTATAGCAGAGCCCAGCCTATAATAGGTAGCGCAACATTGGAAGGTTTAGAAATTATGTGTATTCCATCACTTCCACGACTAATAGTCTACTAGTATGTCAACAGGACCGACACCACTTTTCCAATCAGAAACAAGCCTTTCCATTCAACCTTACCTTACCCTTGTGTGTAGAAGTGATGCCTCAACAGCGTCCGACTTTGCTAGATTCTCGTCCAACCATGGGCATCTCTATTCGCTCCTAATAACAGCCGTCTGTTCGTTACATCGAATGAGTAGGTCGCCGTCCTCTCTCTCTAACCTTATATTCCTCTGGGCAAGATAGTTGTGCCAGCGGACGATCCTACTCAGTTGCGAAGAAAGGTTTTTCACGCCTACATCCTCCAATATGAGTATCCGCTGCAAACCAGGAAAACAGTCTGGCAAGAACTCAAACAGTGCAGTGTATCGCTTGTGCGATGGTTGTGATGAATAGGCCGTCACTCCAACAATCTTCACAGTTCTGCATGGAACTGGATGAATATAAGATTGCCGGCTGCCTGTCATGGATAGGTAGGGAATGGCGATCTGCTGAGCGTCAACGATAACGCGTTCCAGGTTGGGAAAGTGTTGGAGATAGGGTACAATGTCTGTCCAGCTATTGCTTTCCAAGTCAATCGTCTTGATTTTGAAGCCGTGGGTTTGTATGAATTCAACGTTGACACCATTGTACCAATGCAGCGTATGGAGGTGGGGAAAATATCGAGCATCGCGTTCTGCGTTTCCCAGGAGCCAAACATCTGAAGAAGTCGCCGCGATGAGATTCTTGCATTGTCCCAGATTCTGGAAACCGTGCGAGTCCGGATCGAACCCATTTGGGATGTCATGGGGGGTCGGTGTTGGGAAATAAGTGCGAAGGGTTGATATGTGGGTGACAATTTGGAACATATGATCATAGATACCTGGAAGAACGTCTGATGGAAGTGATAGATTGCGTAGTTGGAGGCAAGAGTTGAGACTCGCAACTAATAAATCGCCGTCAAGGGATGGCCAAGTCCCGAGACCCACGAAGACCATTAGATTGGGTGTATACGAAAAGATGGTATATAGATCTTCAGGCTGAAAGTAATTCCATAACCTCTTGCGTCTGAAATCAATATCCAGCCGCTTGACCCACAGTCCATAACCCGGACTTGGTTTGCCATCTTCATCGAGAGCCTCTGTCTTCTTGAAAGTCCGCAAAAGGGCGTTCAAAGTTCTTCCGTGTCTTAGAGAGATGGACTGGAAGAGCAGCGGCGTTGAAAGTTGATTGAAGAGGCGGGAAACTCGAGGAAGAGCCCTGCGGGTTGATAGAGCCGCGCGTCGCGCATTTAAGCAGTCCAAATGACTAGGTCTTTCGAATAAAGATGATGCATTTGCGTTGAGCTCCCCAGGAATGGCGCAGGCAATCTCTAGGATCTGGAGCCACAACTCCGAGGGAAATAGATTAGACATCCCTGAGGACAAATATTAGATTATTTAATGTGTTATGAAGATAACAGCATACTGATCCTGATGTATATGCTGGGTATCGATGACTGTGGTCGGGTGCAAGGTGTACTATCGGAACTTGGACAAGGTCGAATTGGTGACGAGATGCTGAAACCGAGGCAATCTGTCTGCAACTTACGACGAGGACGTACTGTTCCACATATTCTACAACAATCTCGACACCGGCTCCTTTCTACCGCGTCCCAGAAACACATAGAACCAACGATTGGTCCAGGTCCATTTCCCGACCCACAAATAGGGGATTATCCTCAACCTGAGGGAGTGAGTAACCAAATGAAAGACCCCAAGGGCTGGTGGGACACTCAATACCGTCGTAACTTTGGCGAAACGGTGAGAAGAATCGAGCTTTTATGAGCCTTGGCCCGCCTCCAGCTGACATATGGAACTTGTCTTCCTCATCAATCAAATAGCTCCATGAACAAGACGAGGTTCTAAACATGTTCTCTCCCGATCTCCCGCATGCCAACATCCACCCTCGCACCGCGTTGGCTCAGGCGTCCATAGCATTTACAATCATCGGTGGCATAATGGTTTTCTTGGGATACAATGCACCACAAATGCCAGCTACACGGCGAGCGTTCCCTCGGGACGGATTGGTCGACGAATTGGGGGGATGGCAACAAAATAAGGTCAGGCAAATTTCTATCGGTCTACAGGCGTGTATTTTCTAACATGTTTCATTTTTAGGCCAATCCAGAGTCACTAGAAGAACACTGAATCTTGTATTAATATCTCGTATTTCTTTTAGACACCAGAACTGATGCTATTGGTGACACCCCTTTACCGAAAAAGCTCACATGAAGAGTTAAGTTTGGGTCCTGTCTACATTTTGGTAACAAGTCACACCGAAGGCTTGTAAAGGGATGTCTATAAGTAGCAAAATACGAGAAGTTGTTACAAGGAATACTCTGGAACCATAGAATAACGATCCGTCCATATAGGCATTAGATATAGTCACAAAAAAACTGACAGTTGAACGAAATTTCCCTCCCCAGTTACGTATCTCGTGCCGAACCAGCTCGGATCATTGTTTTGGTAGAAGCAAGTGGGTTCGATCCTCTTCTTCTCATTTCAAGGATGGACAATGGAATGATTCTCCCAGAGTTGAGAGAACCTCGATGTCGTTCGTTGGGCATGGACGTACTCCGTAGGTCAATCGTTTCACTCGATTGGCCATATTTTCCGGATCCATATGAAGACGACGGGGGTGGTAGTAATCCATCATGAGACGCGGGAGACACTGGACTCGTCGGCTTGCGGAAGAAGCTAAATTTTCTGGCGGTTTTAGGGGTACTAGGGGTCCGGGAAGACAGCGGATGTCCAGGAGGAGGTTCATCAAATGGTGCAATCTCACTGGGTCGTCTCTCTTGATTATAAACAGGCTGACCAGAACGACCATGGAAGGCGTGGCCGGATATCGTATTGGATAGGGAGGCATTCGAGTCCCATGCAAATGGGTTGAGAAATTGAATAGATTCTGGTGGCGAAGCGGGCCGTCTGCGAGGGGGGACAATCGAGGCCGCCTCATCGTCGTTGTCTTCATCCCCTACGTTGCCGTATTCGGTGGCCATTTCAGGGATAGCTAAATGAGCTGGTAAAGATTCTGAGGAATAAGATTGATGCGAAAGACGACTTTGCCACTCGCTGTGACCAGACTGGCGTTGATACGCCCCACTTGACCTTGTTGAGGGTCGCGAGTGCGAATATTGAGAGGGATTGGAGACTGAGTTTGATGCAGTCTTGAAAGTATAAGAAGAGATGAAGGAAGGGACGTCGCTTAAGACTTCAGAGCCGTTGGTGCTTGTGCTATGGGACGATATCGTGTACAGATCTAAAGGAGGTCGACGAGGCCGACGAAATAGAGAATGATCGAGTTAGCTAGTGATCAGAGGTTGGAATACTAGAAGCGGGAGGGGAGCCATGCGAGCGGGGGACGCCGACTTTACGTGATCGCATAGTAGATCACCATGGGATGGCATGCAGAGAATATAACGCGTACCGGGATCGACAACCTCGTGTGGGAGACTAGTGAAGGACTGAAATTCGCTCGAAGCAGAGGACCAACGTCTCGTTCGAATGCTCTGCTGAGAGATTGTGGTCGCACCTCCTGCCCGGGACGAGGACGAGTGACCGGTGAGGATGCTGCTGCCCCCTAAGCTGTATCCACTGGCCG
The DNA here is from genome assembly GCA_019627755.1 of Serendipita sp. 411. Taxonomy (NCBI): domain Eukaryota; kingdom Fungi; phylum Basidiomycota; class Agaricomycetes; order Sebacinales; family Serendipitaceae; genus Serendipita; species Serendipita sp. 411. The sequence goes on along the minus strand of WSTS01000005.1, from coordinate 123,450 downwards.
TTGAGAGCCTCCTGAAGGAGTTACCACTCCCACCTCTGCCAGTAATAAGCACCTTGGCACAATGGATGAGCACGTTTTCTGCTGAGAGACCTTGGCACGACTCACTTTGCGTGTAGGGTGCGTGATAATAATTTCGCGACCGTATATTTTGTCTTGAAGTCCAGACATGATTATAGCGGCTTATCGGGGAGAAAAGCAGGTGTAAAATGGGATCGTTACTTGGGTATAAGACTGGGTAGGGAGCGAAACAAAGGTCCCAGCCGTTGTAGATAGCTGCCATTGACTTCTACAGCAGCCAGTCCCTGAGCGTTCCAGTCCTTCCGCCTCTTCGTCTCCGTCGACCAATCACAAGTTTATCTGCACGCGACACCACAGCAACTCGTCCATGTCCATGTGAGTGCGGAGGGGTTCTGATACGCTTATTGGGAACACTCCCATAGGATCGTATACGATGGCCAGCAGAGTAAACGACGTCGAAAGGAATTGTCTTAATTTCTTGCAGCAGAGACGAGAGACATTCAGTTCGGGCGATCATGTCGTGTGCGCCTGGGGTGAGCTTTCCGGATGTAGAAGCTATGGCTAGAGTTTGCTGGTGCTGGTGCTGGTGCTGGTACACCCTGCCTAGGTCGTTCCTAGTCTGGCGTTGTTTCTCCGTCCACTTGAACGACACAAAAGCCCAAGCCCAAGATCCGGATGAACGTCCAAAGTCAAAGGCAGGGAGTAAGGGTCGAATCAGAGAAGCCTGATAGTAAGTGGCGGCCAAGGATGAATTCTCCACAGATACTGCAGCTAGATCGTCCAGCTATCTAGAAATACTTCGAAGCGACCAACAACAGCGTCAAAGGACGCTGCTGCCTGCGGAGGACGGGTTTCATAGATGAGCCAATGAGCCACAGCTGCGCGCAGTCAAGGAAATTGAGGGCAACCTTGCTTACGACTAGGTACCTTCCACGACTACAACAACTCCAAAATTCGGCAAAAAAATCCCAAAGTCGTCTGAAACGCTTCAAAGATGATTATAATACCTCCAGACAAGACCCAAGACCGCTATACGACCACGACGTTGAATGACCAAGATGTGCCGCATGAGTCGCAATCACTGCCCGGGCCACCACCAGCAATTCCAAAGAGACCTAACCAACGGAATCGAAAGAGGAGGATACGAATTGCGGCCTGTGCGGTCGTCCTCATCTCCCTCGTCGTCGTCTTTCATTCTGTGAAATATGTGGTCCATCCAGAAATGATTCGCCATAAGACCAAGAAGTTGTTTCATCGACCACACAAACCTCATTTCAACCCTTATACTCTGCAAACGATAGAGAAGAAGTTTCTGTGAGTGCAGATATCAAACGGGCCTCTCATTGGTCCGGCCACATCCACGCAAGGAGAAATGGCTTACGAGACAAATATAGCACAGTTCCAAATAACGAGTCAGCGATAGCGGCGTCCCGAAAATATGCAGGTGTTCCACATTTGGCTGGAAGCGAGCGGGATCTCGAAACAGCTCGTATGTTCCTCGACCATTTCCAATCTGAATTGGGTATCGCCAAACCAGAGGACGAACCTTTATTTGACGCTGGTTCTCGACAATCTCAACGTGCAATCCGTGGTACAACTACCGTACCACGGAGGATCTCAAAGCCAATTGCATGGATCGATACATATTATCCAGTCCTAAACACAGGCTTAGAGCGCAAGGTAGAAATCCTCGGTGACGATGGAGATGTAGAATGGTCCGCAGACCTGGAAGAAGATCAAGACTTTGCAGATCCCGACGCTGCTCAGTACCACGACGCCATTCCGGCTTGGCACGGTCTATCAAAGGACGGGGACGTCACTGGCCCAATCATCTACGTAAAATATGGACGAAAGCGTGACTTTGACTCGTTACAGGAATCTGGTGTCGACTTCAAGGGTACGATTGCCCTAGTCAGATACGGAGGCGTGTTTCGCGGTCTCAAAGTGAAGGCGGCACAAGAAGCAGGCTGCATTGGTATTCTGATCTATTCAGACCCACATGATGACGGCGCAGTCACGGTGGAGAATGGGTACGAAGCGTGGCCACATGGACCGGCCAGAAATCCATCGTCGGTTCAAAGAGGTTCGGTCCAGTTTATTTCCTCGTACCCTGGAGACCCCACAACCCCCGGCTATCCTTCATACAAGAATGCCACAAGGATAGAATCGACCTCCATTCCCTCGATACCGTCACTACCCATTTCTTGGAACACGGCCAAGCGGCTCCTCAGCGAGCTTGGGGATGATTTGAAGAGTAAATCTAGAATCCGGTTGTTGAATAAAGTAGACGACAAGGTGACTCCTATTTACAACACCATGGCAATTATCCCCGGCATCGTGTCGGAACAAGCCGTAATTGTCGGAAATCACAGAGATGGTACGCATTCACTACTTTGAAACTTTTGAACCCAAACTGATGTAACTATAGCATGGGTGAGAACTCCAGGAAGGACAGTTAAACGATGAACACTCACAACGGTTTTAGGTCCTGGGTGCTGCTGATCCGACCTCTGGAACTGTATGCATGTATGAGCTCGTTCGTGGGCTTGGACTGCTGCTTAGGGATGGTTGGACCCCCTTCCGTACCATCATTTTAGCTAGCTGGGATGCCGAAGAGGTGGGGTCGTTTGGTCTCTCAACGAAAATATGAGTAGCTAATGCCCAATTAGTATGGCCTAGTTGGATCTACAGAATGGGGCGAAGACTTCGCGGACTGGATACAAGCTCACGTCGTGACATATTTGAATCTTGGTCAGTTTGTCTTGTTCTCATTCCTATTGCTTTACTCATATGATCTGGCGTAGACGTATCGGTTGCTGGCTCAAAATACAACCTCAAGGGCTCACCTTCGCTAGCACACTTGATCATGAATGCAGCAATCGCGGTACCTCATCCTCATAATTCCAGTAAAACTCTCTGGGATGCCAGGTTGGAGAAGGGACCGTTCCCACTCCCAAGCAGCGTTGCAGGCCTCGATTTATCAGAGCTCGTACTCGAGAAACTTGCTGAAGAACAGGCAATCGAACAAGCTGATATCCCCGTCAACCCTCTTGGGAGTGGGAGTGACTATACAGTTATGCTACAGAGATTAGGCGTACGTATTTCCCTGGTTAGGGGATTGGTTCATGCTTATATGATGTTAGATTGCAAGCACGGATATGGGATTTGGGACTTCTCTTACCGATCCTGTTTATCATTATCATTCGATTTACGACTCGCAGACATACCAGGAGAAATACGCTGATCCTGGGTTCCAAAAACATGTTAGTATGACACTTGGATACCAACGACTTTCCCAACCTCACTTCTTCCTCTAGGTAGCAGTAGCCCGACATCTTGGGTTGATGACTCTGCGCATTTCGGAGAGTCTTATTCTCCCTATCAATACGACACATTATTCACTCGAGTTACTTAATTATCTCCAAAAGTATGTCCCTAAGGTCGCTGTAAGCTCACTTTTGGTTAATCTATCTTTATCAGAGTCGAAAACCTGGCATCCGCCAATACCATCGATGTCGACACTTCCTCTCTTCGCTCAGCTCTCAATAAACTCGTCAATGCGAGTCTTCGGCTGGATACCATCAAAGAGAGGCTCTCGGAGCAGGTGGAGCGTGCCACTGAAGACCGCGAAAAGTTTGTGAATGCGATGCTTCACGAAATTAAGATATGGGTCAATCGCAAGCTTGGATTCAGACCCAAAAGGTTCTCCTTCAGAGGAGGAGAGGGTCAAGAGAAGACGTTTATGGAAGTGGAAGCATTCATGCTTGCACCGGAACATGCACCGGCACTCGATCTCTATGAGCTCTCCATGGACATCAACGGTGAGGCTTCCTTTACGAATCCGGTTCTAAAAGGACTCGCTGACGTCTCCTCCTCTTTTGGTATAGACTTGGCGGACGCAACACCGGAAGACGAGTATTCCGCTATCATGTCCCAAATTCGAGAAATTTCCATCCGGCTCGGCAGGTTCGAGCAAGGATTCCTGTCCGAGACGGGCATCAAAGATAGAGAATGGTATAGACATTTGGGTGTTGCACCAGGCAAATGGCTTGGATATGGTGCCACACCCTTCCCCGCACTCAGCGAAGCGATCACAATAGAAAGGAATGCCACCTTGGCAGCGATTGAGGTGGGGCGGTTGGTCACGGTCGTGGAAACGTTGACATCAACGCTCACTCCCTCGATGACACTCACACCTTGAGTGTTTTGTTCATGTTTTATTTACGGGTTCTTGTCTTTTATAACGTTTATCGTGCTACATATACTCAAAGTCACTCGTATTTTGTACCTATATTTCACAGAGAAGAAACTGGTTTACGAACAAGGCGGAATTTGAAGTGAATGATCATTGATTTAGTCCCTCTGCGATCTGGATTGCATTCCCAGAAGTTGACACAATATCGATTCTCCTTTCCTAGTGGTATACTTGGCGTTTCTTTTTCTTGTCTGCCGCCCAAAGATCTAGCTCTTCTGGAACCTCTGGTGCTTTGACCGGCTCTAATATACGATCGGCTGTAGGGAACATAGATTCATAGGGGTCGTTCATCGCTTGAGCCTCGTAGTAGCTAACATTCGTCAGTTTCGGAAAGAAAACTCGAAAGGTAGTACAAACTCATCAGATGATCTAATCTTTTGGGACGAATAATAGTTGTCTTGTCGTCTCTGCTTTCCTTTCTTTTTCTTCTTATTGGGATTGCTCCATGGAGTGGCTGGTGATCCTTGGCCACCGGCATCACGACGCCACTCTGGCATTTGATTGTCATCAAATCGTCCCCCTAGATAAGGATCGGTTTCCATTCCTGGCCCACGTTCCAAATTCACATGTGTTGGTTCCTCCGCAAGGGGCGATTCGGGACTGAGATAAGCGTAGCGTGCATCTTCACTATGAATATTGAAGATTGGAGATGGGCGAGTCACACCAGGTTTGTAGAATCGATATTGAGGCTGGCTCTCCCTTGTGCCGTTTGTTACAACCCTGGTACAAGGCTCGAAATGAGGTAGATACGATAGACGTGTAAGTCTCACCAGTTAGAATCGGTTGCTTCGTTTACTTGATGTGCGTTATTTTCATTACGGAACAGTTGCTCTTCCACTTCATCGGCCCAATTGAAACTATCTTTCTTCTCGTTAGTTTAGCAGAGGAAGAGGATACAGTGATCGTACCAGTGTTTGCACTCATTATGTAGATCCTATGGTCCAGCCGAGCTAGGCGCCGCCGTCAATACTCAGGTCAAAGGGAGTTACGAAGGTATGGTGGGCCCAAAGAATTCTGCCCAGGGATATCGTTGGATAGTTTATAGGCGATTCGGCGTATTAATCTTGATAAGGAGACGCACTGGATGAAACAATAAAGCTACAGAGCTAAGAGAATAAGACGCCTCTCGCTGCCAAATGTAGATGGAATGTCGCCAATAATCCTTTCGAGGAAACGATAAAGTCGTTCGAGTAGACTTTGGGAAGTTGCCTCGACGTGGAGAGGTACAAAGAAGGATCGAGGTCCAATCTGCACACCTCTAAGAGACTGATTGAATGAAGACACCTCCATGTCCTCACTATTGATATTGTAGACTGAGAAGGATTACACGAAGAGAAATGTAACTATTATCAGATGTTTACTCGATGCGACGACTCACTGGAGGTTGTGTATCGGAAATCTTCATTCGCTCATGTGTTCAGTGTCCTCATTGATAGGTGAAAAAGGGTGACAATCATCAAAGGGTTGGTTGAGCTCTACCATTCTGGGGAGTGGCTAACGAGGTTGAGGACAAAACGTATTCCGGTCGCCGCAGCCCTTTGGAGCTGACCATACGATGTCTAATTATACTGGGGGAGCCAGGTGAGTCGCAGTATGATCATTAGCTCAGATATCTCTGTGCAAATATATTTTAGAAATAACTATAGGCGTCGCAGAATAGGTCCTGTGTCAGGATCCCGTCGAACTGCCTTCACATCGAAGGGGCTTGCCGTTTCGGCGCGTCAAGAGACCATAAGTGTACCCTCAAGACCTAGATTCGATTTCTTTCATGCAAACGACGCGTCAGAACGCATTGTAAACACGGGATCTGGCCCTCTCATTGGAAGAATTGATGCAGTCTCGCCGGAGAGTATCCGAGATCCTCCTAAACCACCACCGAATCAGACGAAATTCCATGCTTCAAGTCCTTATATGGGATATGATGGTATGCATGCTCATTGGTCAGGTCATGCTCGCTCGAGTATCCTCAGATATTTTAGTCACGGCCAGGAACAAAGAACTATCGAGACGCGACTTGATTAAGCTCCCAAAAAGAAAGGAAGCAGAGGGTTCAGATGTTCACTCGTTGCAACAAATCCTGAGGAATCCATCTACTTCACTTCATGACTCTAAAGATGGTATTCGTGACCACGGTTCAATGGACGTCACCAGTAGCATATATAACGACTGGACAACTCATTTGCATCAGGAACAGGAGATAAATTTCGAACTGGATTCAAGTGGCTCGCATTCAGGGTGTACTGAAGAGATCCTTTCCTTTCCACCGACACCATCGGGAAGATTTCTGCAACCCTCCACGATATCTTCATATGATTTGATTCGGGATTTAGATGAAAAATCAGAGGATCATATGTCGGACGATGATGAGATCATCTCTTTCAGCGGTGAAGTGGCCGCCCAACCCTCTCAAAACGATATTGCATCATCATCCTCAATACTATCTAGTGTTTCTAAAGCTCCATCACCTCCTTTAGTGGCGTTTCGTCTACCCGGGGATAGATCTGGTCTCGGAAAGCCTCTGAACCGCTGGATTGGCGATGGAAAAGAGGATGAAGCTGCTCTCTCGAACTCATCTGAGCATCCAGATTCTTTTAGTGACGAGGATACGATGCATTTACATGACTCAGAAGACTGGATTCTCCAACCATATGAACAAATGCTGCCAGTAGGACAGTCGGCTACATCGATTGCGACCAATAGTGAGGACATTGGAATGGCTACTAGACATGCTGGGTTGTCTCTCAACATTTCGAGTCCGACTATAACCCTAAACGAAGAAGATTCGACTCGCCTTGTTCGTCCTCAAATTGGTAATGTGCAACGGGAGGACTTGCCTGATGATCCCGGTAGTCAAGAGTTGTCTTTGGATGACGTATACAACGAGTTGAAAAACTCTCTTAAGGCGTCAAACCAGACTATAGAAGATCAGCCTCTATTTTTCTTGGCCCCAAGTTTGTTCTAGTATACAAAGTCGAAATCGCAGCCAGCATGGCGGGCTGGTGTCTAAATTTTCTAGAAGTTGCATCAATAATAGATGATTCTTGACCTATTCCATTGATCATCGAGCTTCGTGAATGTCTTCGGTATAAGTTCGAAAGGTGGTGTGGCACAGTTTAAACTCCGACATGAAAGTTGGCTCCTACCATGTCAGGTGGTGATTCGAAAGGTTTCCCAACCGTAGCAGGTATGCTCTTGAATTGATGTGCTAAAGGTCTTTCATATTTCTCGATAGGTTTCAAGTTGATCCAACGGTTGGGAGGAGGAGGGTTTGCGAGGTAAGAGACCTTGCGCAGTTCCAAACGCGTTTTCATGCTTCAAAAAGCGTTTATAAAGCAATGGATAAATCAGGCGTGGTTGCTGCATGCAAGGTCATAGCAATGAACCGCAAGACCCCCGAGAAAGAGAAGAAGGTTGTTACGAAAGAGATCCAAGTCCACTCTACACTTGTTCATGACAATATAATACGTCTTAAAGACGCGCTTATTGTCCCGGATGATGGTCAAACCAAGTATACACCCGGTGCATATTTGTTGATGGAGATGGCTCATGGCGGCGATCTATTCGATAAAATAGGTTCGTTCAATCGCCCCAAGTCAAATACTCGATTGCTGAAGCGTTTGTAGCTCCCGACATTGGTGTCGAAGATGAGCTTGCCCATTACTATATGGAACAACTCATGGCAGGCTTGGTACGCTATATATTCAGTTATGCCCCTATTTGATGTTGAGCCTACAGTAGGGCTATATACATAGCCAGGGCGTTTGTCACCGTGATCTCAAGCCCGAAAACTTACTTCTCTCCATTGACGGTGTACTCAAGTTATGTGATTTCGGGCTTTGTGCAGTATTCCAATACAAAGGAAGTGTAAGAAAGCTACGTGATCGATGTGGGAGTTTGCCATACATCGCACCAGAGGCAAGTAACAATCGATGGAAATACTGCATTGCTAACGTCGTGAAGTTGGCATATGATGGCGCTTATGACGCACCCCCAATAGATGTTTGGGGAGCTGGTATCATCCTATTCACCCTGTTGCTGGGTACAACTCCTTGGGACGAGGCGACCGTCTCATCACCAGAATTCATGGCCTACGTCAATGGATCCATCTGGACACATCAACCTTGGTCTACTGTTAGCAAGACAGCAAAGTGTAGGTGATCCTCGTTTTATTCATCCGATCTGTTGATGGGAGATAGCCCTACTCTGTAACCTGTTGGCCCCGAACCCTGCGGACAGACCCACAATAGACGATGTTAAAGGCCATAATTGGTTTTTACGGTCAGTGGTGCAATTAAATTGTGCACATTTACTTATTTCCTTTAGGCAGAGTCAGTTCGCAACGCAATCGGCGGGAGAAATGGCCTTACACCTTACAAAATCGCTCCGTGACTCCGGAGACATGGATATAGCTCAACCAGATACGTTTATGGAGTGAGTTTTTATGTGCGCTTATTCGCACATGGTTTGACGCGCTCTAGTGCGGACGGGGATCATGTCATGGCCACTTCTCCCGGGACAGCTTTTACGCAGTCTCTGCAGTTCTTCGTAGGTCATCCTATGAGAATGAAAGTCACTTCTGATGGTTTAATAGACTCAACTCCCGACAGGTTTACGGCACAGTCCTCACTTGACCAGATTTTTCGTTTCGCTGTCTGCCGAGAGGGTATTACCATTACTACTGCAAGCACTGGAGTCATTAGGAATCAAGTCGAAAGGTCTTTCGTCCTCTGCCGTGGTTCTCGGTGGTCTCGACTCTCGGCGAGAACGGTTCAAAGGAAGAATTTCGATTGAACAATTTGTCTGGAGGGAGTCAATGTGTTGCTTTATAGAAATGGCACGTGAAGAGGTGCATACTTTCTCACTATGAGCACCGTTGTAGACTAACTCGCTCATTATAGGGCAATCCACTATCATGGCGACAGCTGTGGAAGTTATTGGTGAAGTCACCACTCATACAGCCTTTTGTCCTCCAGAAAAGAAATTGAGATGTCTGTGCCGTCTAGACGAGGAAACGTCTATGCGAGAGTATGTTCGATAAGAGATGGCTCAAGGGAGCTAGTTATAGTCTAAAGAACGATTTAGAAAATATCTGTGTAATATAGTGAGACCTATGCATTGGTCAGCCCCAGCTGAAAGCCGCGTCATCCTGTCGAATTCTTGATGAGTGATAGCCAAGCTTGGACCTGTTTTCTACCACTTTTTGCCTGCATCGCTCGAGAGGCGGCGTCCATCTGATGCGTTCGCTCAGTAGGACACATGTCTTGTCAAAAGAAGTCTCCCGCAGCTCTCGTTCGGTCGGTCGACATATCACTCAACGTCCAGAACTCGCGCACAGTTCTGTATATTCGTCACCTCAGTCCGCGACATGGATAAATAATCCGTTCAATACCTCACAACGCGCTTTTTCATCGTCGTACGAGCACCCGTTCCCAGCGCCATCTCATTTACTAGCATATCCTCGTTGGCTAAACAAGGCCAAGCAGACAAAATCCCCTGCTAACACCGAAGATACTTCCCACGATAGATTAGAACCTGTCTCGGCGCAGTCTGCGGCTCCAAAGGAAGAAATAGCCCTGAAGGACTCTGAAGACGAGCCTCCTGCGGGTTCTTCAGCCGGTTCGTCATCATCAGCACCCCCTTCTTCTGATGATTCAGATGGCTCTGGATCGCAAAACCCGCCACCGTCGTTTGGTGACGGTTCTTCTCCCGAGTCTTCAGCAATATCAAAGCTCTCTGTTCCAGAGAATTATCCACAAGTCCTTGCACTGCCCATTGCAAGACGTCCTTTATTCCCTGGGTTCTATAAAGCAGTCATAGTCAAAGATCCAGCAGTAGTTGCTGCAATGAAGGATATGCTCGCGCGAGGTCAGCCGTATATTGGGGCTTTCCTTCTCAAAGCTGGCGAAGGTGATAGCGACACTATAACAGACCTAGATTCTGTGCATAAAGTGGGAGTGTTCGCTCAAATCACTAGCGTCTTCCCTGCCACGGGATCGAAAGATGACAAGGATGGACTTACTGTGGTTCTGTATCCACATAGAAGAATAAAGATCACCGACCTGGTACCTCGTCAAGGAAAGGGTGCTCCATCAACTGTGCGAATCACGGAAGTTGAAAAAGAGGATGCCACCACCGCACTCGAAACAGAAGCGAGTCAGGCAGCTTCGAGTCCATGTAGGTTCTCTAGGATTGATGTTTATTTCGTTGTGATTACTTACTACCATCCAAAGTTTCCATGCAGACACAATTTCTTCATGAGCATGATGTCTCACTGGTCAACGTCGAGAATATGGCCTCACAATCCTACGACAAGAACAATCACTACATACGTGCAGTGATGTCGGAAATAGTCTCAGTTTTCAAAGACATTGCTCAAATGAACCCCCTCTTCCGAGACCAGATCACTGCCTTCTCCGCGAGCCAACTGGCCGCGAGTGTATTTGAGGAACCAGACAAATTGGCAGATTTCGCGGCTGCTGTATCTACAGGAGAGGTCGGAGAGCTGCAAGATGTTCTTGAGAGTATGGTCGTCGAGGACCGACTGCAAAAAGCACTGGTAGTCTTGAAAAAGGAACTCATCAACGCTCAGCTACAAAGCAAGATCTCTCGAGATGTAGACACCAAGATTGCTAAGAGACAGCGGGAATATTACCTTATGGAGCAATTGAAGATGATCAAAAAGGAGCTTGGCATGGAGTCGGATGGAAAGGACAAGCTCATCGAGAAGTTTAAAGAGCGAGCTAATGCTCTTCGAATGCCGGAAATAGCCCGAAAGGTATTCGATGAGGAACTCAATAAGTTGGTACATCTGGAGCCCGCCGCGTCGGAATTCAACGTTACGAGAAATTATCTCGACTGGCTCACCCAGGTCAGCATTTCCTAAGCGCTATCATTTGACTTCGTTGCTTACCTGATGCGAGACAGATTCCTTGGGGTCAGCATACACCAGAAAACTTCTCCATCCAACATGCGGTACAGGTCCTCAATGAGGATCACTACGGGCTTAAAGATGTCAAGGACCGTATTTTGGAATTCCTCGCTGTTGGAAAACTACGTGGCACAGTCGAAGGCAAAATCATATGTTTCGTTGGACCACCAGGTGTTGGCAAAACCTCGATTGGCAAATCCATTGCTCGTGCACTTAACCGCCAATTCTTCCGCTTTTCGGTGGGAGGTCTAACAGACGTTGCGGAGATCAAGGGACATCGTCGAACATACGTTGGGTGAGTAACTCGTTTTCGTCCTGGTCAGCATATGTTTAGTACCACTTCAGCGCCTTGCCAAGCAAGATCATCCAAGCGTTGAAGAGAGTTGGTACCGAAAATCCTTTGATAATGATAGATGAGGTAGACAAAATCGGACGAGGCCATAACGGTGATCCTGCAAGTGCGTTGCTGGAAATGCTCGATCCAGAGCAAAACACTGCTTTCTTGGATCACTAGTGAGTCTTGTTCGACTATAGCATCCTTCGCCTTGTGCTCACTTTTTCGGAAGTATGGACGTTCCTGTCGATCTTTCAAGAGTTCTCTTCGTCTGCACAGGTCAGCGTTCGCTTTACACATAATTGGTCCAGATTGCTCATGTGCGTATTTAGCCAATAACTTGGATACTATTCCAGCTCCCTTACTCGACCGGATGGAGGTTTTGGAAGTCAGCGGCTATGTTTCCGAAGAGAAAGCGGTTATTGCCGATAAGTATCTTGCCCCCCAGGCCAAGGACGCGTCTGGTCTGAAGAACGCCGACGTTACGCTGGACGCTGAGGCTATCGACGTGCTGATCAAGTACTACTGCCGTGAAAGTGGTGTCCGTAATTTGAAGAAGCACATCGAGAAGGTGTGTTTGCTCTCGTTACTCGTATATGAAATACTTAGGTTTCTTCTACCTCTCAGATCTATCGTAAAGCTGCACTCAAGATTGTTCAAGACCTAGGTGAAGACGCGCTACCAGAGGAGGTTGCAAATGCCAAGCAGGCAACAGCCTCCACAGAGGAACCTAGCTCTAGTCCTAGCGTTACCGAGCCCGAAAGTACAACAATCTCGTCGACTCAGGAAGGAGAGGAATCTAAAACAGTGACGACCGAACCTCGCAAGGCGTTAGACGTCCCAGAGACCGTTCATGTCAAGATTACGACGGAGAATCTAAAGGATTACGTGGGTCCACCGGTTTATCACCGAGATCGGTTCTATGTTGTGCCTCCACCAGCTGGAGTAAGCACCGGGTTAGGTTATTTAGGGAATGGATCAGGAGCAGTCATGCCCATCGAAGCAACGGTCAGTTCCACGGGCGCATACAAAAGACATAAACTAATTCTTATTGTTCCGTTTAGAGTATGCCTGGTAAAGGAGGGCTTCAACTTACTGGTAAACTCGGCGAAGTCATCCGTGAAAGCGCACAAATTGCGCTCAGCTGGACGAAGAGTCATGCCATCGAGCTCGGAATCACGTCGTCCGCGACGGAGCAAGTTTTAAGCGAACGTGATATCCACGTTCATATGCCTGAGGGCAGTATAGGGAAAGAAGGACCGTCCGCAGGCACAGCGCTCCTCACTGCCTTCGTCTCGCTCTTGACAAAGGCCAAAGTTTCTCCCGAAATCGGTACGTCAGGAATACGCCCCTCCCCCTTCATTCTATCAGAAATAAGAATATTGACATTTGCTCTAGCGATGACAGGCGAAATCACTTTGGTAGGTCAAGTTCTTCCCGTTGGTGGTTTGAAGGAGAAGATCCTGGCCGCTCATCGTGCGGGTATCAAAAAGATACTTGCACCAGCGGCGAACCAAGCAGATATCGAAGAGAACGTACCCGAAAGCGTCAAGATGGGCATCGAATTTGTATATGTCGAGAACGTCCTTCAAGTGTTGCACGAAGTCTTCAAGGGCACGGAGCAGCAAGAGAAGTGGAAGACTACATTGCCCTTAGAGCAATGAGTGTAACGATGGAGGGTTGCCTTGCAGTAATATGATATCTCTAAGTAGCTATTCTAACCACGCTTCGTCGCGCATCTGCATGATAGACATTTGTATCTCTACCTTTTGAATCAATATCCCAGCTCGCTATGCATCTCATCTCGCTCTCTCACATTTACGGGTGGCACGATACTTGCAACGGGTCATATTAGAATGAATATACATTTGTGCATGACTTTGCTGGCCTACCTCGACCGAGGGGCAGGGATGATGTCTATAAGTTCAAGACGGAGCATGAGAGTCTCGCGACTCAAAGGGTAAATTGACGTGAAAAAGGATAATAATAAAAAGCCAAAGATGCCTCGTGTGTAAAAAGCGAAAGGAAGAGGTGCATGACTACCCTCTGCTCATGTATACTATGGTCCATAAGGATTTGGAGTGCGGCGTCCATATGGATCCACAGGAGGCTGATGAGTGGCGAATGCCTGGGGTGGCGCAGGGCTTGCCCGGCCGTATCCACCTCCATACATACCCTGTGGTGTTCCAGTCCGGGCAATATCGAGACCAGGAGGAGGAACACCATAACCTCCACCAACTGGCGTACCAATACGAGGAGGGGGAACGCCAGCGACTATGCCCGTTGGTGTACCAGTGCGAGCATGTCCGGTTGGTGTACCAGCGCGAGCAAGTGGGTCGTTCATTCCCAACGCAACTCCAGGGCCGGGACTTCGTCTACCAGCTGCATATGGATCTTCATATGCCATGTTAGGACCTGGGCTTCTGCTTCGATTATACGGGTCGTCGTACGCTCCACCCATATTATTTGGTCCCGGACTTTGACGCCCACTCGAATAGGTGCTCATTGGAATCGCCTCTCCATACATGTGTTGGGCATGCCCGTCAGAGGAAGGTGGGGGCGACTGGAATGCATGAGGAACGGGCCCGCGGTAAGGGTCATAATACGCGGCGGCTGCGGTTCCCGACGGGTCGTCACGATACGGCATCATCGAACCAGCAGGCAGCGGTGGCACAGAATAAGGATCCCGAGTCAAATCCACACTCGAAGATGTCGCGTTTGTAGCTGCCATCATGCTCGGTGCAGCGGGCGCGTGTAGCTGTTCCTTGGGCATTGGCCAGTTAATATTACCTATAAGGAAATTTATTTGAGCATAAAAAGAAAAGAGAGAGATAGAACACGTGGTGGTACTTACCATCGTCGTTCTCGAACTCCTCGAATTCCTTCTTCTGAGACCTTTTCCAGACGATGAACCCAATCAACGCGACAACGGCGATACCGCCAGCTACGCCCAGGCCAATGAATGTACCCTTGCTTGAACTGGTGTGCTCTGAGCTGCCCGAACTGCCCGAAGTAGCAGACGCGGATGGAGATGAGGAGGAGGGAGTAACGGTGACCACCTCGGTCACAATATCACCTTCATCGTTAGTCGTCTGGATCGCCGATGTAAGCACCGGTTTTGACGTTGATGAGCTCGGTGTAGAGCTGGGCGGAGTGCTTGTTGGGATTGACGAACTGGTGGCTATAAGGTGAAAATTGCCAGATGAGCTGTTAATTACATTCGAGAAGGAAGAGGATCACATACGCGGAGGTGGTGAGGATGTTGATGGGGGTGTTGAGGTGGAAGTGGAAGTGGGCGATGGCGTCGCTGCCGTTGTAGTCGTATGGTCTGGTGTTGGGAGCAGCTGCCTGCGATTATTTCGTACCCGGAGATTTGAGAGTCGGTTGTTTCCTGCCTCTTGGAAGCCATAAACCCCAGCGATGAGCGGTAAAAGACAGAGTGTGCCAACGACGCGTTGAGCGTTGACGAGCATGACGGAAGACGAGACCTGGCTATGAAGTAGATTAAAGAAGACCACTACGATGTTTTTAAGGATTATTGGGGTTTCCTTTGCTGAAACACTGAGGTTGAGGGCGGGTTCTGAAGGGGTTTGAAGTGCACAGCCACTTCTTTGTCGCGCCAAAGAGGCCACTGACCATTCCCAGTTTGGGGTAAGGCCTAGCGTCACCTTTCGACGTTGCAAAATCTAAGATAATCTTTGTATGGTACAGACAGCTTTGAGATGTACGAGGTCATAGCAGAACTGTTGTTGCCACTCATGTCGGCTCCTATTTAATCCCAACAGTCCCAACTTCAACCTTGTCCTCCAACCACAATCTTTAAGTCGCAGGCGACCGTTTATTTTCAAATCTTTGTGTTGAAGCCCTTTAGTTTCCTACACAATCAATCTCCCGACAATGTTCTCTCTTGGTCTCGCGTCCCCAACGAGAGCGAAGCATGCTCTGAAAACGTCACTGCCGTTCTCAGCATCTCCTTCCACTGCAGCAGGTACAGCTTCCTCTATGAAAGGCTCCCATCGTCGCTCGATCTCTGCAACGTTCCAAACGACGTCAGCCACTCGAGACGGTGCGACGAATCATTACCACACCCTCGCGGGGCCTCTCTTCGCACCAGCATCTAGGTCTCCGAGACCCACCTTTTCGAGTGTCTTTACTCATCACGGGAGAGACTCGCCTTCTGCCAGTTTGCCCACCGGTTCTCCTCGTGCAGCTTACTTCCAAAACTATGTAACAGAAGTTCACCCACCACTGTTGGAAGAGATTGCGTGCTTCGTCGCACAGAATCCAAACATACCCCCTCCCTCGCCACTGTTGGCTTCGCATTCGCCAAAGGTACACCTCAAGAGCTGCCTCAAAAGTCCAATGATCAAAAGCCCCCGCCCCGATGTCATCAAAAGTCCGCGGTTCGTTCCCGACCCGGTTGTGATCGTCCGGTCCAACGACGGTCCCCTCTGGAGAAAGGTGGATGACCTTGAGGGAAACATGGACAGGCTCACGCTCGAAGACAGGAGGAAGGACAGGTATGGAACGCTTGGAGGGGGCTACGAAGAAGAGTGGAAGAGGTGCACAGAGCGTGCTCCAACTCCGTTCGAGGAAGTCGCTCGGCCAGGATGGTTGGATTCTGTCGCTGGGTTGAGTGGTCAACAAGCAAACAATGATTTGATTTTTTAGAGAATGTATCTTTTTTCTTCAGTTTCTCGATACTTCTCTATTACCTGCATTCCTTCTTTCATGGCCAAAGGCGGATCGCTGCTCCTTGCGAACTGAGTTTCTCCCTTGAGCGGATCAGATTGTGTGAAGAAAACAAGTATCTTGGCTATAACGCTCATGTATTTTACAAAACAGGATGTCATCGAGATTGTCGTCATGAGTGGTCGTAAATGTAAATCGGGTCGAACACAAAAAGGCGGTCTTGCGACTTGCAACGAGCAAGCTGAAATTGTAGAGGGTGGATAGAAAATGCGTAGGATTGTACCGGGGGAGTGGTATCCGATAGCGGTCGTGTCGTGAATGGTTGTCGACGAAACCCAAGAAACAGTGGCGTAAAGCGGGTCGTAACGAGGCGATTACCAGGTGAGCTCAACGGAAAAAAAAAAATGGCGTAGAGGGAATCAAGAAAAGAAGAGAAAAAAAAAAATAAGGATGTGAATCTTCACCCGCGTCTGTCACCCACGAGTTGTCGAAGAAGTACGCGCACGACAACAGCACATACTCCGACACCGACAAGGACAACATACGAGGGAAGATCAGCGATCAACGGGTCCGGGACCACTTCCGGCAACTCTGGGTCCTCATGCACCTTCCCCACCTCCTCTTTCTTCGACAGCGACCGTTCGTCCACGCCAGGAACTTCTCCGCTTTGAACAACGGCTCTCAGCACCGAGATCGAAGGAGCCGGTTGAGTAGTAGCATTCTGTAGAGAGCCGACGCGTGAAGGTATGGGACGAGGCCACGGGATATCAATCTCGACATCGTCGTCCTCTTCCTCTCTACCCGCATATGGATCCATGCCGAGCGATAGGTCAATCTTCGGCTTTGACGCTTCCTCTTCAGCCTTCTTCCTTTGCCGCTCAGCCTCAGACGCGATCCACCGTTTCTCCACCTCTGTCAGCCGCTTTACCTCTCTTTCCCGTTCTGCATCGCGCACTTCGAATTCGCGCACCTGCCGTTCCAGTTCTTCGATACGCCACTTATACTCTTCTATCTGTGCACGCGCGATCTCGAGCTCGGAGGGTCCCTCATCCTCGTCCTTTGCGCCATCGTCAATGATAGGCTCGGGTTCAGCAATAAAGGCATCAGGAAGAGGATGGGGTGGAGGTGATGTAGAACTCGTAACGTCTCCAAACAGTGTCTGAATCCGGGGCTGCTCTCCACCGTTGATAACACCAGGTCGAATAAATCGAGGTGACGACGGGAACTTTCTCGCCGTCGTGTCACTAGCAGGCATATCTGCAATCTTTTTTGCCGTGCCTCCTGCGATGTCGTAGTCCTTGTCCCACATCATCGCGCCCCACGAGGGTGCCTCGTCCAATGTTCCGTTCTTGGTGACCCTACCCGATCCAAGATCAAAAGAGCTCTCTTCTCGGGAGAGTAAATCTTCTATACTGGGCTCGTCACCCAGGACATTCGGGTGACCGTTGGAGTCAGAATGCTCGCGACTGATATAAGCAGGGGGCTGGGACGTGTTGGACGAGTCCCGCGAATGTCCAATCACCAGTTCGTTATCAGAAGACGAGGCGGAGAGATCACCAGCATCGATCTCGTCTTCACCCTCGGCATCGTCATTGATCCACAGACCGGCATCCTTCAGTTCCCTCTCGAGCCTAGCGTCCACAAACGACTGGCTCGCGGTCTCTGCTGTCATGAAAGAGGCCTCTCCATCATCAGAGAAAGAACCACTAGAGCTCCGTCGTCTTTCGAACGACTGAACCATGCCCAGTACACGACCGTTTCGAAAGCCTGCAGAAGGTGGGGGGCTAGGACTCGAAGGTTCTTCCATCGCATCCTCCTCTACAGTACTCGGGATCCTCCGCTTCGAGCGCTCACGTCTCATCGACGTCTCCTCTTGATCGTCTCCTTGCGCCGGAGAACCAAAGCCCCAGATACGACCTTGTAGGACCTTCTTCCGTAGGGTACGAGAAGCAGCCAGGAGTGACTCTCGCCATAGTTGATTAACACCCATACTTGATAACGGAAAAGACAAGTATTCAGTATGTGCCTATCCCGAGGATACGATCTGACATAATACAAAGAAGCATATCTGCTACTCACGTCGTCAACGTTTCCTCGCTTATCCTGAGGAAAACACGGCCAGAGAGTTTTGCTCTGAGCGTGAATGCGGCCATGTCCTTTACGACGGGAGCAGGGATCGCGCCGCCGCCCTTGAGTCTCAACGCGGATGTGAGATAAACCGAAAGGTGCATCGGCGTCCATTCCTTTGGGTTATCCTGAACCACACCAAAAAAAGAACAAACATGCAATCGAAAACGAAAACGAAAACAAGATTAGTCAACGAGGTCTCTCTATAGGCCAAAAAGACCATCAATTAAGGGACGGAAGTCACTCACCGGTAATTGAGCGATAGCGCCTTCCTTTGGTGTAGGCGGCGGCGTGTACTCTTCACCAGCTGCACTACCCTGACTACCTCTCCTCTTAGGGGGCAATGGTAACGGTTGCGGCGGGGTGCCGTTGAGACTCGTATTGGAAAGACTACGGGTATGTCGATGACCCCGACTCTGAGACCGTCCCAAGGGCACGGCATTCGTGCTCCCAGAAGAGGGGATATAGACCACAGGAGCTTGCTTCTGTCCTTGGAGACTATTGGAGCGACTCAACACGGCCGTGGAGGTGGTCTTGATCGCATATGGGTGACCGTTGTTATTGCTCTTGGAATGTTGAGAGTAATTGTTCTCCTTGGACGGTGAACGTACGATTCCAGGGAACGAAACCGTAGATGGAGATGGAGATTCTACAGACGCCATTTTGAAGCCGCTTAGCACTCTCAGAGCCAAGGGCGGAGCGTCGTGGTGGCGAGAATACCGACTCGCAACATGCCACCAAAGGAAACTTGGCACGTTTCAGGGGCCTCAATATGCTTTGAAAACTTGTTGAAATGCTCCTCTCTTACATGAGACAAACAGGACGAAAGGAAGGAGAGAATCAACGGGGTATCTCGACATTGGTTCTACAAGGCAGGAGTGCATACATGCTCTGGAGCGACAGCACTCGTTAATACACTACGTTGCACTGCAGATTATCAAGGTCGAAGAGCAAAAAGAAGGATTTGGAATAATAGATGGTCGTAGCAGCTGGAGGAGTAGAAACCCACCAACGAATCAAACCGACCACCAAAAATACCAAAAAGGGAAGGATGGATACCGAGTCAACAGATCAGAAATACCAGCAAAGGATGGGTTCCACGAGATGTCACAGACACGCTATGAAACCTTCATGTGATGGGAAAAAGCGTGGCCGCGACATCCATAGTTATGTTTGCACGTCTGTGCAAGAGTCCTGTGAGCGATTAGGGCGAGTCGATCGAAATAATGGCTGCTAGAGGGCGTAGGATGGATGGTACCAGGCGGCGTCACGACCGATAAGAGATTGGAGAGAAAATGTAATAACCGAGAGAGTGAGAGACGATGTGCAAAAGCACAGTGGGGTAGGGGGAGATCGATTCGTGAGACAAGAATAAAGGTCATGACGCGTAAGTGCTTCCAATAGACGGGGGGACGGCTGCGAAATTGAACGCTCCCGCGGGGGGAGAAGATGTCCAAATGAGGCCATTTAGAACACAATAGCGGCGATAGCAGCGGCAATACCCGCAACAGCAGCACCAGCGACCATTGGGCGCGATGCGGCACCAGTAGCATCCGTGCTTGTTGGTGCGCTAGCGGCGTTGGCTGCACCATTTCCGTTTGGACGAGCGCTGTGATATCGATCAGTCCAGGGTCCTCACAGTGGGTCGATGGAGATTTAGTTACTCACCTCGAACGGGTAACGGTCGCAGAGGTGGAGGTGGAAGCGGAAGCACCGGTCAAGCAGCTAGAATCACCATCTTGAATCTTGAGCTATTGGATTAACCGGAATCAGTAAGTGAGGGATGGAGGGAGAGTACCAGTGAGGACTCACAGCGCCGGTCCAGGCCTCGTTACCGTGCTCGTCTTCAACGGCAAGCATGACGGTCTCTCCAGCTGGAACATTGACAACCCAGTCAAAGGTACCAGTAACATCAATTTCCTTCCTGTAATGCCTGTGAGCGGCAAGTGGCCGGAGAAAGCGCGTGGTACTCACAAAGGATCTCCGCATGGGTCCGAAGCCTTGACGACTGTAAGAAGAAAAAGGGAAAGAGGGATTAGTTATGTCGGCTAGAAGAGCGCAAGAACAATAACCGAAACGGGCAAGGGCGACGCCGAGGGGGGGCGTGGCGGGATTGATGGGTACCAGGGGGGGGGACGAACGGAGCCTTGGCCTTTCTCACTCACCTACGGCATAGAGCGATCCTCCGTTGCTGCCAGTGACTTGGAAGTTGGCTTTTTGGCACTAGATAGAACATGTAGGGTTAGCGATATACGCATGGAAGAGGCGAGCTTGGGGCGCAGAAGTCAGAGGCAAACCTCGTCCGCCGCCCTCGCCGCTTTCTTTGGGGGAGAGCCAAAATGCTTACCAAAGTGAGGGAAGGAGGAGTAGAGATAACAAGATCTGCACGAGCTCCAAGAGCAGCGATTGCGAGAACAACGAGTGAGGTGAATGCGAACATGGTTGTAGATTCCTTGAGTTACGAATAAGATTTCCTAGAGGGGATTTGTTGTCCGTAGTGGAACGAGCGTCAAGATGAAGTGAGCGTGAGGGTCTTTTGGGGGTTTTTTCCGCTATTAAAGAGCTTTCGCAACTGGAAAAGCGCGTCGGACTGTCGTCGTCGGGAACAAGAAGCACAAAGGGACGGAAGGCGGCTCAACCCCTTGGCAAGTCCCAAGTCCCAAGGTCATCTCCAAATCCAAACCTAATTCTAATGGCCGTGGTGGGAACACCCAATCGGCGTTACGCTTCCAGTGCAACAGCCGGCAGTGCGGCGTTTGATATCAGGCTCACTTCCGTTTTCCATCAACTTCGACGAGGCTCAGCTCATCGCAGTATATGAACAAGAAAGTAAAGAGAAAAAAAGTGGATAATAGTTTATCTCAGTCTGAGCATTCCCCCCTCTCTTATAGCACAGCTCGCCGCTCATAGCTTGGCCTTTCCAATAAACGTCGCCAAATGGGTCCGTTTACTTTGCCTACAGCTTGGTCAGGACATGGGAAAGGATGCGCCTCTTCGAGTGAAACTCACCCGCTATGGAACACTGCTGTTGGCGCACTGGTGGGGTCCTGCCCATCACTCTCTCCAGCTTGACGAAGGTCAATGGGTTGATAGTCCCTCTCACCAGGACCAAGATATATCTAAGCAGTGGTGGTTCAGTAATTACGCCCAACCAGAAGCGAAAGCGTTGCATCGCCCTGCTCATTTGCTCAAAAACTCACTTGGCGGGGTCTCCATATCTTGACGCCTTCAGGTGAGAGCATCATCTATATGATAGATCGTCGAGATTTGCATCAGTGTGGGAGCAAGGCAGTGGAGTATAGAGTTTCGACGGACCTGCCGCCAATGTGCCACCCAGCCCACGACCCGGGGGACGGCAAAGAGAACTGGGAAGAAATCGAGTGGGAAACCTTTCAAAAAATTGTGGTTGGTCAGGAATCACAGTCAATGGCCGAACAAATATAGGACACTCACCCATAGCCCTATATATCAAGCCACTGTATACATTCAGTATGCATATGATTTTACACGGGGTCACACATACCTCCTGAAGCGGGGTTAAGTACGGTAGACAGAAGCTCAAGAATTGAGTACCCACCAAAAGTCCACATTAGGGTATAAATTGCGCTTGACAAAGTATTCGTCTTTGAGCGCAAGATCATGTAACCGCATGGCGGTCTCGACTAGTGGATCCTTGCCCGTCCTAATCCGCAATGGCGATTTATTAGTCGCTTATTGTACCCTTCAAAGAATAAGAGGTGTTACTGACACTTTGAACACTTCATCTGCCGTCTTTCGGATGATATATGATCGTGGATCGGTAGTCTTGTACACACGATGACCAAAGCCAGACAGCATCTTCTCTCTTCTCTTGACCTTTTCAAGGAATTCGGGTACCTTGTCTGGAGTACCGATAGAGATAAGCATACGAATCACAGCTTCATTTGCACCACCATGTAGTGGACCACTGAATGGATAGTTAGCACCTTTAGGTAGCAGAGCTATAGAATGCACGCACTAGAGCGATGCACAACCAGTCCTATAAACGACGAACATTGTGCTTTAGTGCTATATTTCCGTATTGACGACAAAAAGATACGTACGCAATGGCCGAATAGGGATCCGTTAACGAACTCGCGGCTTGTAAGACCGTAGTCGTTGATGCGTTGAGTTCATGGTCGGCATGGAGTAAGAACAGAATGTCCAATGCGCGCTCCAGAACTGGGTTTGGTTTGTATTCCTGTTGACCTAGACAATCCATCTGATACAAGAAACTGAATAGTTTCTCCATCAGTTTGGCCGGTAGAATACTAGACCAGCGGGTACTTACGAGCCAGTATAAGAAAGTCCTGGAGGAGGGGTGATGAAATGACGACCTTGTCGCACACGGTACGCCATAGCTGCGAGAGTTGGTGCCTTCCCAATGAGTCTGTAAATCTGTTTGTCCATATTCTGGATCGATGCGAGGTCCTTTTGCGTAAACAAATTCTGTCCTTGTAACGATGGATTCGCTTCAGGATAATAACTCCCCAATGCAGCGAAAACGCTGGTCAAAATGGACATTGGGTGCGCATCTGTCCACCCGTTGGTTACAACGAACACAAAATTGGAACATTATGACATACCATATCGAAAAGAACGAAAGATTTCTTCTGCGTCGATGTGCATTGTGCTGTGGTTCATGACCTCAGAGTGGAACCGTTGAAACTGGTTCTTCGTTGGCAGTTCTCCCCATATCAACAAGTACGCTGTCTCCAGAAACGAAGACTTTTCTGCGAGCTGTTCGATTGGGTATCCTCGATAACGCAAAATTCCCTTGTCCCCGTCGATAAACGTGATGTTCGACTGGATGACTGCCGTGTTCAAGAACCCGCGGTCGGTGATTCGTAACCCCTGCTTCTCTTGCTGTTGTTTTACACCCTTTCCATCTTTCTCTCTTATCGTCGTCGAACGAACATGGACAATGTCTTTAAAGGCCGAGGCTGGAATCGAGGTGTCGTGCTGAGTGACGGATATGGGTATCTCGTATTGCTTTCCGTTCCTATTGTCGATAACTGTTAACGAATCTTTGCTTGTAGGAGCCATTGGGTTAGCAACCAGACGTGGATGAGGTTCAAGTTTCTGGTTGTGGACGTTAAGCCTGGCGAACCGGCATTCACATGAACCGAACCGCGCGTTCCCGGACGCGGGCGGGTCCGCAGAGGTGATAATGATGCTTAGGGCGACTAATCAGGTGAAAATGGAGGGGATACGTGAAAAGAAGAGGAGATCATGGTCGTAGAGGTGGTTGTTTCGGTCAGGCTCCTCGTTCCCCTCGTTATCAAAATCAAAGTGGGAAATAACCAAGGGGTCGAACACTCGTCTCCTTCGTCGAGAACTGTCCTCGGTGTCTGATATCCCGTCCTCTCCAGCGCTATGTTTTAGTGCCTTTGCTCAAGAAGCTAGAACCAGACACCACCCGACTAACTCGGGACAGTAGCTAGCGATTGCCAAAGTGGAGCCATGATGCCATATCTCCCAACATGCCACTAACCTCGTATTCTAGCTTGTTGCAGCGAGATGTGCTTTGGCCTTGGGGGAAAGAGCTCTACACTTCGTTTGGCTGGTACTCGTACCCTCTCAAACTCCCCTGTTCTCTCAGTCGGATCAATGGACTCTCCTGCGCAAAAGGTAAAGCTCTCACAGTCCGCTATTCTGATCATTTGATCTACATTTGATTTATATATACTATTTGGGACACGATCAAGGGTTGCTTAGTGGCCCATCCTCCGCCGAAAAGGAGCTCTACCATCATCACCCCTCGGGAGCTTTTGTCAAAGCGCCGTAAACCTCTGATTGTATCGATCGGGATCCTACACGTCTCCGAATGAAAATCTATGGTTCAGTCTCGCGTGCTTTGTTTCCCTCTCAACGAACAGTGACATATACATGCCACAGAGTGATCTACCGCCATCGTATCGGGCGAATTCCCGCCCCGGGGGACCGAGTTCTTTCTCATAGAGAAAGCCTGTAGTCTACTTTGACATCTGACATAAGAGCAATGTCTAAAGGGTGCTTTCCGGATCCCAGGTCGATTACGTCCGTTTCGAGGCCACCACCTGGCTGGCTGGCACTTGCCGGCATCATTCTCGTTCCCAGAACGAAAAGAATGGTCACCTACCCATCTCGTGATTAAGCCACATGCTATCTCACTCCTCTTCTTCACTAAAGGGTCAAACCGGCCGCCACAAGGAGGTTATCTGTGATCTGGATTCAGACCATAAAGGAGACGATTCAGTAGCTTAAAGGTTACCCACCTCTCCGAGACGATGATGATAGCGAATTTGATAAAACATGGGTATCGCGAAGCCTGTCCATTTAAACTCACTGCTTCATTTCGGCATAGACAGCGTTGCTAAACATTGTAGATATAGAGGAGGTTTGGACGATAATGAACAACAAAGAATACGTGAGCGCGTGTTGAAGAAGAGGGAAGTGAGATACGTTGCGACTTCTCGAATCCATGGGATGGCGGACGTCAAATTTCAAGGAACGGTGGGCGGGCAGAGATATCCTGCCAGGACCGCAATATGTCGCACTAATGTATCCTTTTTTAACCTGGGACTTATCGTTTAAACAGACTGGGGTCTAGATCAGAAATAGGATGGTCCACTAGCGGGTTACAGTGAATTAACTCGTTCCTAGAATCGTCTGCTCTCGATAGCCCTGAAATGACCAGAATTACGGGTCTCTGGAGCAGATATATGCCAGCGATAGATTCATGAACCGATTAGCAGCATGAAGATTTGCAATAGGATAACGTCTATTTCCAACAACTGAAAACGGTCAATGATCCCCGACAAACGAAATCGAAGGCAAGGAAGTGGAACATACAGTATCAAATAAGTTCCAGTGAAATAGTGTTCTTTTCCACCAAAGCAAAAGAACATCCCACCCTGAGGTTGAGACCGTTTTCAGTATCGCAAAATACACGACTCGAGAATAGAACACGAACCCACTGTGGCGAAGTCTTTCCTGGAACATAGACGGTCTCCCAATGCGTAACAGCGTGATATATTTTCTCAATTGTATCTTCGTACCCTCCGACAATAGGTGTCCGACCTTCGGGAATTTGTCCTTTCGAGGTGAAGACCCATTCCATTGTAGCTGGATCAAATGGGAGGAGAGTATAACGACCATGATGCTCGATTTCACCGCATAAGGGGACATGACATGGTGGTGAATGATTTGGGATAATCTTGCACGGTTGGACGCTGGTGCCTAGCATTGCGGATCCTAGGAATTGACGACCACCATCTGCATCAGGGAATAGCGAGGGTCCTGTGACTTTTTCGTCTGGGATGGGCATGAAGCCTTCCAGTGGAACTCGATACCCGACTGGACATAGATCACAGAGCTATCAGTCCTCGATCTCGTAAAGATAAATATCGTATTTCCCTCTGAATCTCTTTACACTGATGATGTTGTGTGTCGTGACGCTCACGCTCACGCTGATCTCAGATC
Source organism: Serendipita sp. 411 (assembly GCA_019627755.1). Classification (NCBI taxonomy): domain Eukaryota; kingdom Fungi; phylum Basidiomycota; class Agaricomycetes; order Sebacinales; family Serendipitaceae; genus Serendipita; species Serendipita sp. 411. The sequence goes on along the minus strand of WSTS01000005.1, from coordinate 97,614 downwards.
AAGCAGCCATCATACGCACCAGTTTGCTTATGTATTCCATCGTTATCTCCTCTCCAGACAGACTCCCAGTCTACATGCTTTTCGTCAGTAGCGACTCCCATGGATGCTTGGAGAGACAAAGGCCAGCGCCAAGGTGGAGGCGACGCTCAAGACTGGATCGACAAGCTGCCAAGCGTCTCAAGGAGTTCGCCTGTGGTCTTAATCCGATCACGGACAATTTCAGGATCCCAAAGGATATGACTGCTGATAGAATGTTGACGAATCGTGATTCATACCCAATGAGACTCTATGTTGATTCCTTCACACTAAGACTTAGAGGAACGGTCAAAGTCGTTAAGGAGACGGTGAATATAATGGAGAGAGCACGCTCAAGTGGAATACGAGATGGGACGGGCAATGCTGCTGTTCTCGAAACCAAAACGAGCCATCCTGCTTACCCAGGATGTCATGGCGGTGTTTGAGTGTTAATATCTCCTTTTCTGGACTCGTGCCTGTTGTTGAGCCAAACCGTCTTAGATCACAAAAGGTGGTCCACTTCTGCTCGCTTGCAGTGAACGGGCGCGTTCCTCAGGTCACCTCGTTTGGAATCGTCAAATTCTGGATCTTCGGAATACGAGATTGACAACGATGAGTTACCGAACGGATTGATAACGGTGAGAACCGAACAAGCCGCGATCATTTCCAACATCTACAAAGAGGTTTGACATTTCTGACGATCGAAGCAAAGAAGAACGTACAGTATCAAATAGTCACCGCTTATGAAATGCGAGTGTCCACCATAGCTCAGATACATACCACGCTAGGGGGTTCATGCTTCCGTCAGGGTCGTAAACTGCGAGTGGGGGACGGAACACGAACAAGGTGTTGTGCGGTCTTTCCTGGAGTATAAACACCATCCCAATATCCAACTGCATGGTAGAGTTTTTCCCCAGTCGCTTCATGTCCGCCCTCGATAGGGGTTCGATTTTCAGGGATCCTTCCCCCCGAGGTGAAGACCCACTCCATCGATTTGGAATCAAACGGCAGAAGAGTATAGCGTCCATCATGAGCAATCTCTCTGGTTTCGTAAGCGAAATGACACGATGGTGGCCATCTTGGAACAATCTTGCACGGCTGGACGCTGTCGCCGTATAAGGCTGATCCAATGAAGGTAGGCCCCCCGTCACTATCGACGAATAACGCAGGACCTGTGTGATTTTCATCTGGGAGATGTATATGCCCTTCTAATGAGAGTCGATATCCAACTAGACATCCGAATGTTCATCAGTCCTCATCGTATGGGGTCCAGTATTCCCGCTCAGCATGAATATACTCGTCTGATCTCGTATCTCATAGAGTCTATGCTGATCTTATATCTCCCTGATGTTGTAGATACCCACCAGTTTGCTGGATCTGGTAAAACCCATAACCACCTCGCCAGATAGCATTCCAATCTATACGTCTTTCGTTGGCGGTACTTGCCATGGGTACTGGATCGATAATCTCAATCTCGAGATAGAGGCGAAGGCCAAGAACAGGTCGGGTATAGCCGGTAAAACGGTCTGGTGGCGTGCTTTGTTGCTATCTGATAACTCATCTTCCTCCCACCATGAGCTCGAACCATCACGTCGTCGAATCCGCTGAGGATTTCCAACAGCAACTCTCAAAAGATCTCCAACGGGTTTCTGTCATAAATTTCTGGGCACCATGGGCTGAACCATGCAAACAAATGAACGAGGTCGTCAAGGAGTTGGCCAAAAAATACGATTCCATTCTCTTTTTACAGGTACTTTCACTCTTTTTCATGTGTCGAGGGCACCTTTTCATGCGAATCGTTAGGTGGAAGCAGAACAATTAACTGAGATTTCAGAATCTTTCGAAGTAGAATCTGTCCCAGCTTTCGTCGTGCTAAGAGTGAGCTGTCTTTCACTTGATTCATACTCGAAGAGAGTCATTCTGATGCATTCTATCTATAGGGACATACACTATTGGGCCGAGTTACAGGCGCAGATGCTGCGGAGCTCGCCAGTCAAGTCGAAGCGCATTCGAAATCTTCCGTCAAACCTACTTCAACGAGCGAGAAAGCTCCAGCTCCAGCCCCGGCTACCGCCCCTGCTACCAACGGTGCATCAGCCACCGCAGAAGAGGCAAAGCCCGAACCAAAGAAGGAAACTCCTGAGGAGTTGAATGCAAGAATGAAGTCGATCATAGATAGCGATAAAGTTGTCCTCTTCATGAAGGGATCTCCGGAAGCTCCTCGTTGTGGGTTTTCTCGCCAGACGGTGGCGATCCTGAAGGAACACAATGTCAAGTATACACACTTTGACATCTTGCAAGATGAAGCTGTTCGTCAAGGTACGTGCGGTATACTTTGGATCACCGTTTATAGTTTCTCACCTTTGTCGATCATGGGGTAGGCCTGAAGACGTATAACAACTGGCCAACATTTCCTCAGCTCATCATTGGAGGAGAACTGATGGGTGGTCTAGACATCTTGCGAGAGATGGTAGAGAATGGGGAACTGAAGGAGGCTCTGGAAGCAGCAGGGGCTGCGTAACGGCTAGGGACAGATTAGGTAATGATAATGAAATGATAGAGGGCTCTCTGGCGCGTTGTTCAAAACAATTTACGCGTAAAATCGCGTCCCATGAGGCCTGAGTGGAAGCCGTTTAATACCCGGCCGGTTCTTTTGTCGCTCCTGCAGCCTGCTGCTGCTTTTGGGTTCAGTTGCCCGTAAACTTTGAGAGCCCAACCTTGATCTCTGCCCTCTGCGTCCTTCCAGGAGAACAGCCCAAAAACTAGGCCAACAAACCCCCAAGATTTCCTCACAAATCAGAAACACAGACCTCCGCTTGTTAAATCGAGAGTGAGTGCCGAAACCGTTTGCCACTCTGCGTTTTTCGGTTGGGAATGTTCAGCACGCTGACTCACGTTGGTTAGGTGGTCGTCTGTGCGAGGTAACCATCATTTTATCTTCTTCTTCTCTTTTTCTAGCACACAGCAGATTTTTTGGGGATAATATGCTGATTATTTCGCGAAAACAGGCGAACCACCCTGACATCAACCAACAGCGTCGAAGTGAACCAATCTCTCAACTTTATCTGATCGCAAGTTAATTAGAAATCTCGTTTAATCTTCTCTTAACCAAAACAAAACTCACCAAGAAGCCTATCCTCGCTCGAACAAGCGAGGAACCCCTACCGCCTGAAAGGACACTATTACCGACCTTGCGGGGCCCTGCGACCGCTCGGAATCGGTAAATTCTGGTCCACAGAGCCATAAAGAATTTCAATAAAACTTACACCGGCCGTACCAGCAAAGCCTCGCCGCAATAGATCTTTCTCTCTCGCTTCTGGATCTTCCGACTTCGAACGCTTCTCAAAATTCGATGACTGCCCAAATCCAATCTCTTCCCATCGATATCGATTTCAACACTAGATTGTCTGCTGCCGGATATGGTATCCGAGATCCACTTTCGTTAACCACTCATTCTACCCGACTCGTGAACATCAACGACTCACCGATCGACGTCGTCTCGCCTGGTGCTAGAGCCAGAGGGTTCGGCATGGGACTTCCATCTCCACCTCCTGAACGATCGGACGAATCTCTACCCGTTATCCATTCGGGATCAGTCGATTTCCTGCTCCGTTCGGGAATTGCAAATGCATCGCTCGCCGCCGCCGCGAACCAACCAGATGCGGAGGCGGCGTTTTTCGTTGCAGATTTGGGCCACGTCTATCGACAACATTTGCGATGGCAAAGGGCGCTCCCAAATGTGACTCCATTTTATGGTGGGTGGTCAAGTTTCCTCTTTCCATACGCGCCAAGACACTGAGTGATTAATTTTTTCCATCAGCTGTAAAGGCAAATCCCGACCCTGTCGTTCTTCGACTATTGGCCGCCCTCGGTACCGGGTTTGATTGCGCGTCCATGAACGAAATCAACATGGTGGCTGAGATCGATGTCGACCCTTCTCGGGTGATATTCGCCAATCCATGCAAACCGACGTCGTTTGTCAAGCACGCTGCAAGGCTGGGAGTTGACATGACGACATTTGATAATGTCGACGAGCTGGTGAAGATTGCTCGTGTCCATCCTGGAGCGAAATTGGTGCTCAGGATTTTGACAGACGACTCGAAAAGCCTGTGCAGACTCGGACTCAAGTTTGGAGCCTCGTTGGTTGCTGTGCCAACCTTGTTGGCAAAGGCGATGGAGCTTGGCTTGAACGTCGTGGGGGTCAGCTTTCACGTCGGGAGCGGGTGCTATGACGTTGGGGCGTTTGCGGACGCGATCGCTCGGGCTAAAAATGCGTTTATGATGGGACGTGAGGCCGGGTACCACTTTACGCTTCTCGACGTCGGTGGTGGCTTCGAGGGAGAACGATTTGAGGATGCTGCCGGGGTACTGGCCGAGGCATTACGAGAACACTTTAGCGACATGGCTGATTTACAGGTTATCGCCGAACCTGGTCGGTTCTATGTGGCAGAGGCGTTTACACTCGCTACCAATATCATCGCCCGTCGTGGGCCGGAACGTTCTTTACTATTGGAGGAAGAAGCAGCATCAGCAGGAGCAGGAGAGACCGAGGTGGACGAAGGGAATCCACGAGTGATGTGTAAGTCGTGTTTCATATTTCTATGGTACATGTCCCACTCTGGCCTTCCTCTCTTCGCATTTGCCATTCCTTTTTCACCTGGTACCCCTCGCTCGTCGGTGGAGAGAAGGGGAGAGACAGATAACAATGAGGCGATGCTGACGAATCCTTCTTTTTTTTATATATGTGTGTGATACACAGATTATCTAAATGATGGCGTCTACGGGTCATTCAATTGCATAATGTTTGATCACCAGACCGTCACGCCGTTTTGCCTCACGGTTGGCAAGGTGCTCTTCGAAGGTGGCCAATCCGATCCAGGGAAATGTGCTTCCATTTGTGCGGCTTCTGATGCTTCTGCTTCTGGTCAGGAACGCGCGATGGTGTCGGCAACTGGAAATGGAACCATTGGAACCACCACTGCCAGTGCGAGTACCACCATCATCACCGGGAATGTGATCAGCAGTCTGTGGGGCCCGACGTGTGATTCGATCGATTGCGTGTTGGCTCGGGTTCGACTTCCCGTTGGATTGGAAGTGGGGGACTGGCTCGGGTTTCGCAAGATGGGAGCCTATACGATCTGTGCTGCCTCTTCGTTCAACGGGTTCGACCAAACGAGGGTGTTTTATACCGTTGGCGAAGAGTTTGCCGTCGAGTCGCTGCTTGCGAGAAGGGGGGACTAGGGGCTGCGGACTAGGGGCTAGGGGCTAGGCATGGGGAACATCCGGAGACTGGAAAGATGCGCGCGCAGGAGTGAGCGAGCGGAGTTACGGCGGCCGGGGGGCTCGTATAGGCCCTCCCCTCGTCCGAGTTGAAGTTGGATGTGGTTGCAAGGAGGCCGAGGGAAGAGCGCTTGAGACGCGGCGGGGGGGAGGAGCAGAGGGTAGAATTGGGCGATGTATGGGAATGGAGGAGGAATGTATGGAAATGTATGCAGATGTTGGAATTTTAGGTTTCTCCGGGGGCACACATGCAGCTGTATCTGTGTCTGTATCTGTTTCTGTTTCTGAGTGTTCTGGTGCTCTTCCCTTTCCCTTTCCTTTGTGTCGACGTCTCACTTGTCCTGTCGTGATTTTCCAATTCGTAGCGTCAGAGAGAGACCAACTGAAATGGTTGTAGGACAGAGGACAGCTCCAGCAGCAGCAGCAGATGAGATCAGGGGTTCATTTACCGCTTCGTCCCTCCATTAATTCATTTCGATTCTTATTCAGCTTGCTTTTTTATTTTTTATTTCCTTTTGGATTATTATTTCCCGTTTGTTTATTTATTTATTTGACGCTTCCTTTCCTTTCCTTTGACAGGTTGGCAGAGAGGTACGATGTTTATATAAGAAAATTAAATTAAATGGAAAATAAAATATAAAAAGTCCAAGAGGCCGTATCACGTAAAAAGAAAGGGATATAAGAGACGTCTGTTTTGCGGATTTTAGAGACAGATCTGGTTGTAATAGCTGAGATCGTCCTGCAGCTTGCTTGCTACTCGCTGTTGCCGTTGCTGCTGCTGCTTCTCCCCTTCTTCTCCCTTCGTTCGTTCGCTTCCCCCACACGAACGTCAGAAGAGGTCGGCCCTGCATTGGCCACCAAACAAAGACGCGCCAGAATCCTACTTACGTTCTATTCGCCTCTTGGACCTCTCCTCTTCCCCCGTACTTACTACGCACCTCCCCTTATAATACCTCCTCTCTCTATCCCTACTGCTACTACTACTTCCGTTGTCCCCCCGTTCGCCTGACTTCTCGTCCTCATCGTCAGTCGTCAGTCGTCCATGGCTTCTCCAACCATCTCCTCCCCCTTGTCGAGTGTGTCGAGCACACATCAGGTCTCCCCCAGCGATGACCTCGTCCCAGACGTCCCAGACGTTCAGCAGCGACAAGAACAAGAAGGCCTAGGTCTGCGACCGCAACAACAACGACCAAACGACAACGGTGGCGACAGAGAGGAGCAACCCGTCCAGCTTCACCATTTACAGCTACAATGGCATCAAGAACAACTTCAACGGGAGCAATTGCTTAATAACCACGTTTCTGCCACTGGAACCGGCATGGGCACTAGCGCCTCAACGACAACGACCGGTAGCATCAGCAGCAGCAATAGCGATAATGTCGGTGCAGACGACGCGAACACCAACACTAGCCTCTCCTCCTCTTCCGCCGCTGCTGCTGGCGGCGCTGGTACTGGCGCTGGAGTTTCATCGTCCATGCCCACTAATCGCTTTATCCCGTATCATTGTCCCCCTCATAATCCTTGCAAGGGTCGCTACATCACTTCGAATGATCCCCGGGGGTACATGTGAGTATCAGCAGTCAGACGGCCCCCCTCTCCCCTCAGTCTAGAAACATCCATTCATTTGATCCCCCTCTCCTCACTTTTTTTCTTACTCGATTCATTCCGGCCCCTCTCTTCCTTTCCTTCTCGTATTGCGATTGCCTATTTTTCCTATTGGCTGACGATTACGTTTCTTTTTCCCCTTCTTGAAACACAAAAAAAAAGTCCGGTGTACGAGTATCCACTGAATGGACAGTGGATCATGATGGATATGGACGATGGCTACATACTTTGGACCGGCATTTGGAAGGCGCTCGGGAACCACAAAGGTGAGCCACTATCTGGTCCGCCCATAGATCGTCGGTTACTCATTCGCCTCTTCGTCCCTGCAAATATCCACACCTCCTCTTTTATTCTCTCACTCTCACCCTCAAAAATCCTCATTCATTCATTCATGTTTTCCCGTTCTCATTTCTATCAGCCGATATCGTCAAAATGCTCGAGTCCCAGCCAGAGCTCGCCAACCAACTTCGACGCGTCCGAGGTGGTTATCTAAAGATCCAAGGTGCGTTCCGATGTCCAGGCCAACGCACTGCCTCACCGGCCGTATCGATTGGTTGATTGACTGATTATTGATTTTTTTTATTTCTATTTATTTTGTTATATCCAGGCACCTGGTTAGCCTACGAGGTCGCGTTGCGTCTAGCCAGAAGGTAAATTTTCTGTTTCGACTCAGATGTCGGCTTATCTCCACCGACTGTTATTCTCCTCCCTCCCATCATCCTGCTTTGTTTCCTTTTTGGATGCGACATGAACTGACATCTCGTTCCTTTTACTCCTCCCTCAACCCAATTACACACACAGAGTCGCATGGCCCATCCGTCACGATCTCGTCCCGCTCTTTGGGCCCACTTTTCCTACCACTTGTCTCGCCCCGGATCAGCCCGGCTATGGGACTGTGATCCCACCAACCGGGAGGAGAAAGCCCAGGAGGTCCCTGCAGTCGGTCGGCATCCCCCCTCCACATACGGCCCCTTATCCTCCAAAGCTACCCCTAGCAAAGGAATATGCCCAACATCAGCAACTCGCAGGGTTGCCCTCTACGACACGTTCTGCTGCTGATGCCCCTCCCGTGCCTCCCCTCGTTCACTATCACCAGCGTCAAGCTCCCCATCCAGTACTCTCCACTTCCTCACCAATCGACAATTCCAATGGCTCCTCCTCCCCATTTGCGCATCCCACTGTTCCATCCGTCCCTGCCCTCGTCCCAGTGAGTGGGGTCATCCATTCGCCACAAGAAATCACCGCATCTTCGCAATACAGCACCAGCCCAGCTACGTACTCGCCCTTGTACGAAGTGCCCATGAAACATCGGTATTCGCCCTATGTCTTCCCTAGGCGTCATCATTCGCCTTCCATGTCGGCCTATGGTCTCTCCACAAGCCCCCCTTCGAGCTACGAGCCCAGGCCGCGTACGCTCGTCCACCATTCGTCTGCGCCAAATCTACGTGCTTATCCTGGACGGAATCATATGCTTATCCCGCGCCTCGCCATAGGAGGAGGTCCACAAGGACAACAACAACACTTGCCCGCCAGAGAAATCAAACGGGCCTTGCCCTCGATGTCGTCGGCGGGTTCAGAGTACCCAATGGAGACTGGGACTGAAGACAGCTTTCATCATCCCTCTCAGGAAGGTCTCGGGGTAACCTCTAGTGATTCAGCGCCTAGCGCAATGCCGACAGGTCAATTCAACGAGTGAGTCGCCTGACGTGTTCTGCAAATCCCCCGATTGATAGATTACCTTTTTCCTACCCTGATCCGTCATTTTCTCATTATCACCTATCACATACATTTCTTTTTACTCACACGCATATTACCAGATTGGCTCCCGTTCATGAGGCGGCTACGACGACGGCGGCGGCCTGGCACCAGCTTCCTCCCCAGAACGTCGAGGTTGGGTATTGGCCTGAAACATCCGGCGAGTATGCTGGTGCATACGACCAAATGGCTTCGTATCACTACGATACTCCCACCACTGCGACGAGCACGACGACGCCGAGCGGGTTTACAGACCCGTCGAATTCGTCCCCGCGTACCGCATGGTCCTCTTACGACCCCTCTGTCTACGCGTACGGTGGTGGCGGTAGTACAGGTGGCCGGCATTCTCCACCCGAACAACATTTGCACTATCGCCCTAGCCATCATCATTACCATTCGAGCGTGTCTTCCATGGCCTCCTTCCTCGGGAATGGCCCCAGCGGGAATGGCGCTGCTCCTGGTTCTGCTCCTGGTTCTGGTTCTGGTCGTCGACCTAGTATGGCCGAATCACTCGCGAGTTCGTTCCCGGAACCAGAGATGCCTGTGCCTACCCTTGTCCATCGGTATTCGCAACCTCAGTTGTATCAACCGATCCCACCTCCTCATCTCGATTATTGGACAAAGGAGCGGTCTGGGTCGTTTGCGGAGCCTTCGTATATGTCGTTGGCCCTCCAGCAGCACCACTTTCAGTACCAACAGCAGCAGCAACAACAGCAGCAACAACAACAACAACATGACTATGGAATGCCTATGTCGATGACGGAAATGTCTATGCAAGGACAAGTCTCGGTCGCTCCTCAGGAATTGTTGACGCCTTCTCCTCGCTCTTCGCATACCCCGTCTCAAGAGGCTCGTACGCCCGAAGACCTCGCGGTGATGCAGTACAATACTATCTTGCAACCTGAGCCACATGCGGCAGCCGTATGGTGAACAAAAAACGACTCGAAAGACAGACTCGGAATCTCGTTTTCCCCCTTCTCTCCCCTATCACAATACCTATAATATCAGACGACTTTTTTGAGGACCACGTTTCCATTTACAATCTACCTTCCTAGTTGAAAAACCAACCACGGCTTTTCTGAGAAAGTCCCTGATCTTGGTTTTGCTCCTCCTCCTCTTCCTCCCTGGCGGCCTGTATCCCATATACGCCATCTCCACCCCCACCCCCCTTTCCCCGCGTTTCACCGCCGCTGTCGTTCTCTCGCTCTACACGCACACGCATGAAGCACGAAGCACGAGCACGCGGTCTGAAGCGACCCGAAAACGCATCAAAGAAGAAAACGACCACTTGAGTTTGTTTTCTGTCTGTCTGTACGACCCCCTTGTCCGGCCCCCCTTCCTCTCCCCCCCTCTCTCTCTCCCTTCCCCTCCCTCGCTATTACTCTGGACTCCTGGCATTCGCATTCGCATTCGACTTCTTCTGTACTCGCACTCGCACTCGACGGACATGGACACGGACAAGAATAATCGACTCTTTTATTTGGATTTTTTCTACTTCTTCTACTATTCCCTTTTTCAAAATCGTGGACAATAATCGTCGTCTGGATCTCTTTCTCTCTCTCTTTTACTCGGAATTGGACACTCGCTCGCTTGCTCTCTATTTTTGGAACAGTCAAATTTCTTGGTACAGCAAACATTCGGCTAATTTGGAGGCAGGACCCCACCGTCGCCGTCCGTCGTCGTCGCCGTTCGTCGTCCTTGTCGTCGTAAACCTATCGAACCCATCGAACCCATTATCGCAAGCAAGCAAGCGCATACGCAAATGCAAACCATGTAGCCACCATCGTCCCCCTCTCCCCCCTTCTCTCTCTCTCTTTCTTGCTCTCTCTCTCTCTCTCCTCTTGTGTGTGTGTGGCTGATATTAGCTGTTCCTCCTTCCTCCTTTGCCATGTTGTTACCGAGTAGTCTTTAGTCTTCATTGACCGCTATTGCTACTTGCCTATCCCCATCGCTACTACCACCACTACTACTATTACTGCCTACCTACTATTGCCTATTGCTACTAGGTTTTACTGCTACTATGACACTATTACTACTCTCCGCACTACTCGCAACTACTAGCTCGCCACCCCTGATCATTTGTCCCTGTCCCATCGTCCCTGTCCTGCTCGTCTCCTCCATAACCTCCTAACAGCTGAGCCGTTTAGGGGAAGGTTATTTAGGCTATTTTTTCCTTTTTTTCTTGCTGTAGAGTAACCAAACTCGGAAAAGACGTGGTTTTTTGTCTAATCCTCGTCGTCCTCGTCTTCCTCATCATCATCGGCCTTTTCGTCGCTGTGCAATATACAATGCATTCTTCGTGCACTCCACTCCACTCGTGAAGCGCTGGACTTTGTATTTGCAAATTGTGTAGCTGTCCCTTGAGATGAAAAGGGGGGTGTCGTGATCAGGAGGAAGGAAAACACGACCTGACCTGTGTTTCGCTTAGAGAGGTAGATGAGACGTGTTGTGGACCGAATTGGAGGAAAAGGAAGACGGGTTAGCTAACCCAGGGGCCTGCCTAATGCCTGCCTGCGTCTGTGTGACCCCGGATTCAGGATTCAGGATCCAGGGGCACTGACTTTGCGTCCATGCGTCCATGTGTCCATGCGACCGTGCGTCTGTCCTGTTTTGCTTATGAGCGCTTTTCCGTTCGGCAAAGTCCGAGGAATAAAAAGGTAACAACAGGCATGCCCTGCCATGGAATGCCATTGGATGCATTTGCCAATTTCCAATTGCTGCTGCTGCTGCTGCTACTGCTGCTGCTGATCATCACGTCAATGAGCGAGTGAAACGGGCTCCAGACCTCCAGTACTCCCTAATGGAGATAGATTGAGGGCGTCCCCCACATCACGCATATCACTCCACCACCCAAATAACCAAATAACCAATAGCCAATAGCCAAATTCGAGCAATCAGTTGGCTTGGAGCAGCGGCGGATGTAGCCGTGGCCGTCTGCTCTTTCGTCGTTCGGTTCCCCCATTTTAATCGTCGTGATAAGTACCTTATTGCCATCGAATAAGTCTACTTGGGCTTACAAACAATCCTTTTCATTTCACGAATTTGTTGTTGTACCTTGTTTTCATGAAAAACGGGGCCGAGGAAGGATCTCAAAGAGGAGGCTAAGAGGTTGGCTCATACGCGCATACGCTAGAATTGCGTGCTCTTTCGATACCGTATTTTTCCTCAAGACTTTTTTCTTCTTTATATTTCGATGGTAGTCAGTACTCTCACCCCCAGTTTCGTTAGCCCAGTGTGGTGCAGGCGCGTCCTGTGACTGTGACTGTGACTGCTGGACCTTGCCTTTTCCAACGTGTGTGCCTTTTTCTCCAACTTGGACAATTCGGTGTTTTTGGAACGGCTCCTTGACCCGACAAGGGGCTATATCTCCTCTCTTTTTCCTTTTGTTGAATTTTCTTGCAACCTCTCGTTATTTAGCGGCTGGTCGTCATGAAATTTAGCTCGTCACTCAAGTTTAACGCTGTCGGAGAGTGGTGGGACGAATATATCGCGTACGCATTGCAACTTTTGACATCCTTTTCCTTTTTTTAACTTATAATCGCTAATCGTCTATTCTGTCTATATTTGTCTGGTCGTGACTCCTCCGCCGTTGCGCTGCGTTGCGGTGTGGTGTACTGCTGGTACTAAAACATATTGGTATATTTAGATATTCTGCATTGAAAAAGTACATTTTCCAATTGGAGAAACAATACCATCATGAGAGCACAAACCCGACAGACCTCGAAGCCACAAACGAACGGTCCTCTCTCCTCATGGGCGGCATCCACCGCTCCGACTCTCACTCTCGTCCTACTCCTGTTGCTCATGGCGCTCCTGGTGGTAGTGGTAGTGGTACCAATGTGCCCATGAAACAACCCGACCGAATCTTTTCGGGTTTGTTGGACAAAGAACTCGACAAGATTATCTCCTTTTATCGTTCCATCGAATCGGATGTAGAAAGGGATATGGTCGCGGTAGAAACAGATGTGGTCACGAGGGATACAGAGGCAGAAGGAGGGTCACCCCTCAATAGCATGTATTACGACGAGGACGACGAAGAGGAGGATGAAGAGGACGAGGATGGCAAAGGTCGTACGTACCGCCGCGCTCATTTTCACCACAACTGTGTCGTCAAAAACTGACGCATCCTTCCCGGTCTGTGTGGCGTGTATGTAGGTAGCGCATCGGGCCCCAGACGACAGAGGACAGCAAGTCCAAACGATCTCCGATATAGTATCAGCGATTACGGAGAATTAGGCCTCAGCGCCACTTCTGCAAACTTGCCTGGCGGGAACAACAACAGACGAGGCGGCTCCTTTTCCTCTCCAAACCCCAACACGGCGAATCGACGTCGTCAACGGATGCCTTCCGACGCAGGTGCAGGTGCAGCAGGTACATCTCAACAACAACAGCCACCACCACCAAAATCTACGCTCGCAAACTTGTTCGAACGGGTCGTACCCCGTCGACGATCCCTCTCCGGCGGGGGCGGGGGTGGTCTCAATTCGGGGAACACGCTCCTCAACGTCAACACGGTTGCCACTAGTACGACGAACGAGCCTTACAATATTTGGAACGCGAAATCGACGTATGCGCGTGAAGTGAGAATGTTGTTCAAGCGGAGGATCACAAACGTGTATAATACGGCTGTTGGGTTGAAGTCGTATGCCGAACTCAATTATTCTGGTTTCCGCAAGATTTTGAAAAAGTATGTCCAAAGCGAGGGGTGGTTAGGAGTTGCGTTGTTTGTTGGTTGTTCTGACGTTTGCTCTTGTTTTGCTTGCTTGTTATTGGTAGATACGACAAGGTCCTCGATAGCGAAGTACGTCGCTTTCTTTTCTTTTCTTTTCTTTTCTTTTCTTTTCTTTTCTTGGGGTATTCTTTGCTTGGATCACGCTATTGATGTGCGTGTAGCTCCAAGGTCCCTATCTACATGAAAAGGTCCAAAGGGCGTATCCTTGGCTCCCACCAACAAAAGGGAAACTCGACCATTGGATTACGACGCTCGTCAATCTGTACGCGAAATGCGTCACGCACGGTGATCATCTAGCGGCCGAAAAGCAACTAGAGCTCTATCAACGAGAACAAGTGCGTGTCTCTCTCCCTCCCTCAAGCTCTTCTATCAACTATATCATCAAAATTGACCATTCTGTCCATCTTGTCCGTCTATTAGGTCGTATGGGAACGTGATACGGTCTGGAGACAGATGATCGCGCAAGAACGGAGAGGAGAGATTGGAGACGGTCCCAAAGCGATTGGAGAATCGACCAAAAAGGGGAAAAAACCCGTATGGATCGATTTCGAGAGTAAATGGGGACGAATTCGGATTTCGAAACGGGTCGTGTATTTTTCGGTCGCGCTCTCCGTATTTGTGGCCCTGCTCATCAAACCAGTGTTGGATCGACCGGAACCCTCGAATTGTTTTGCAATTTTGTGTTTTGCGACTGTTTTGTGGGCGACGGAAGTACGTTTGCGGTTCTCTCGTATTACTTCTTCTTCTTCTCTTAAAACTGATGGTTGGTTGGTTGGCGTTTTTATAGGCTATCCCCTTGTTTGTCACTTCTATCCTCGTGCCCTTCCTTCTCTGTATTTTCCGTGTCATTCGATCTCAAGACGAGTTTGATCAACGACTGACGACCTCACAAGCCACAAAGTGAGTCGTCGCAGTCTACAAAAAACCATACTAATGACACGAACTAGGTACATTTTCTCCGTCATGTTTTCCCCGACTATCATGTTGCTTATCGGTGGTTTCACCATTGCCTCTGCGTTGAGCAAGACGAACATTGATCGTGTGCTCATCACGCGCGTGCTCAGTTTCGCGGGGACACGACCGAGCACGGTGTTACTCTCGTTCATGTTCGTCTCTTGCTTTGCGAGTATGTGGATCAGTAATGTCGCCGCTCCGACCCTCTGCTTCACTCTCATCCGGGTAAGTACACAATCACTTGCTAACACCACTTTCTTTCTCTGAGTTCTTATGTGGTTTTTTTTTTTAAATAGCCCATCCTTCGGACTCTACCACCCAAATCCTCATTTGCCCCTTGTTTGATCGTAAGTGGCCATCTCTAGCAGTAATAAAAGACCAGTCACTGAAACGAGAATGGATTCGATAGTTGGCTATTGCGCTCGCAGCGAACATTGGCGGCCAAAGCTCGCCAATCTCCTCCCCTCAAAACCTGATCGTACTCCAACACATGGACCCACCACTAGACTGGCTCGAATGGTTCTCCGTCGCACTCCCAGTCTCTGGTCTCTCCATCATCCTCATCTGGCTTTTCCTCCTACTGAGTTATAAACCCGGTCGGACAGCGGATGGGACAACGTTGGAGATCAAACCGATCCGAGCGTCCAAGGAGAAATTTACGTTTAGACAGTATTGGGTCTCGTTTGTGTGTGTGGTGACGATTGGACTTTGGTGTGTGGAACATTCGATTGAGGAGTGGGTCGGGGATATGGGCCTCGTTGCCATTATTCCCATCGTCGCCTTTTTCTCCACGGGCGTACTGAAAAAGGTAAGTTCACGTTGAAGAATATGTGGGGAAAGGGTGACATTGACGATATTGTGTCCAGGACGACTTTGAACAGTTTTTGTGGTCGATCGTCTTTATCGCTATGGGCGGGTCCGCACTCGGAAAAGCAGTACAGACCAGCAAGTTATTGGAGGCTATGGACATTGTAATTCGAGATATGATCGATGGGTTATCCTTCTATGTCGTCGTCATCGTTCTTTCCGCAGTCGTTTTGGTCAGTCTCTCCTCTTTCTCTGCCTTGCATCGATCGAAAAAGCTCCCGATGATCCAACTGAACTCTTCATTATCGTTATCATGCTCACCGCCATGATGGACGAATAGGTTATTTCGACGTTTATCAGCCACACGATTGCCAGCGTCCTTCTCGTTCCCATAGCGGCGGAAGTCGGTGCTAATTTGCCAGTACCCCATCCCAACCTTCTCATGTTCTTGACGGGCCTCATCTGCTCCACTGGCATGGGTATGCCCGTCTCTGGCTTCCCGAACCAGACTGCGTACGCCAATTTCATTTCGCAGCCTGTTGTCACATGTGTGCTGACAGTCATGACCACCTTCTATCTACCCATTTGTTTTATCTCAATTAGGGCGACACAAACGGACGATGTGGGCGAGTTGTATTTGACCAATGTTGATTTCCTCAAGAATGGCGTCCCAGCAAGTATAATTGCGGCCGTGGTATGTGTAGTTACATCGGCCGTTCAAGACTGGTATGAGTATATTACTGACGATCATCGGGTATCACAAAGGTCGTCGCGACCCTGGGGTTCGCGCTGATGAAGGCCATTGAGTAAGGCAAACTCCGTTCCATCGTTTTAGGCGGGTTTACTCATGAATGACTTGTCAGCTTGCAATGATACGAGACTCAAGGTTGGAACCGGCGTAGAAGCAGCAAGAGGTCTGATAGCTCCCGCTGCTTCTCTCGCCTCTCATTTTCTCTTTCCTTTTCATGTGCCATTACTTCCTTTTTCCAATGCACAGCATCATGCACACGCGCACTCTGATATATACATATTTATCCTCCTCTTATAACCTCCCCTTTATTGTCGTCGTCGTCGTCGTCGTCGTCAGCCAGCCAGCTACCGGGCTTTTCAACCAGCACGAAAGCGATAACGACATGCAATACAAAGCTGTCGGTTCGTTCCTTTCCTTCCTCTCTCTTTCTTTCCGCCGCCGGGCGCTCAGCAAACGCCGGTATTCTGGGTTGGGATGTGTCCTGTGTCCTGTCAAGAAGGAAGGGAATCTCGCCCTTGTGGTGGATACGCAATCACACCCACTTTTACCCCTGCATGTCTCGGCTCAGAAAGGGAAAATGGCGATGCTTGCGAAAAGCAAAAAGCCAAAACTTGAACGTGGTGTGTCTGTCCCAGATCTGTCGGATATGTCAAATATCCCAGACCAGTGAGAGTTATTTCTCATCGTACGTTTTAAATAATCCAGCGCCCGCGCCTCCCCACATATGAGTGAATGGAAAGAATGCCCCGCCAAGGGTCGCGTCGGTCGTCAAATGGCAAATGGTCGTCGACGAACTTTTTAGTGCAGACGGCATAAAGGTGTCGCGGTTCGTTAAAACCAAAAAAAGAAAGAGTGCCGTACATGTTCAAGCGAATGAAAGAAAAGGAATGAAACAGATGTCTTCCGAAAGACTGTTGATGATGATGATCTGCAACTAGGGAGACCGAGAAAAGGCAAAAGGGCAAATCGATTATCACAGGGCTGCGTCTAGCCATTAGTCGACCAACGTCAAAAAACAGACATGAACAGCTGAGAGGGAGAGATAACGTACTGAGATTCGAAAGAAGCTGGAATGCACGCCCGGCCGCTAAAACGATAGCCCAGTCCGATCTGCCGATCTGGCCCACAAGTCGACTGACGCCTTCGAGGTTTAAAAAAAAGAATATTTCGTTTTGTATTTCTCTTTATTTCCGAAACCAGAAGAGCAAGGGGCTCGACAAATTGTACGTAAGGCGTTACATGCAAACGTTTTAACAGTAGAGTAGAATCAATGAGGAATATCGATACCACTCGAGACAAGTAAGCTCTGAAAAGAAAAAGTAGAAGAAGAAGAAAAACGAACCGGGATAAGACACTAAAGTAAAGAGACGACGTCCAGTCCAGACAAAAACAAGGACCACACCCAACCGGCGCCTCGACAGTCTTTGGTCGTCGACCGAGGCACGTTATCATGATGGATGGTTATTTTATTTCGTGTCCGAGCCTATTCTTTGTCGAGATAGACCAATAAGTGGATCATATAGATGAGATTGGTACGTTAAGTAGCAGTATCGATGGAGTCGAATTATGTCGCAACGTCGTGAGATAACATCAGGTACTAGGAGGGACAGGGGGTGGCTCGAGGAGTCGGCGCGGTTTGGCTCTAAGGTTCTGCCGGACGCTACGCTGGTAGTCTCCGCTGTCGGCCACGGCAGGGGCCGAAGGTGGACGTTTCCTTTATTCCTCGATCTCCTCCATAGGGGCGGGTTTGCGGTCGAGGTCGTGTCCAGACACTCGGAACCTGTAAAGACATGTCCAGTTGGGTTCTCCCCAATTGCTCTTGATCATGAGGACGACAATGCCAATGTCGACACCCAACTCTTGGATATCCTGAGGTACCTGGAAGGTTTGGATGTGGGAATGCGCATTCACGTCGTAGCTGAATTGACCGAGGCGAATATAGTTTGCATCTGGCGGCAAACTGGCCGGATACGGATCTTCAGGTGATGGAGGGGTTCGTCCTTCGCGGCCGGCCGCAGTCACGAGGTCGCGGTATCGTTGCTCTCTTCGACGATGGTAGTCCGCGACCTTTTTCAGGTTCTCGGTACCTTCCACCAGACCCCAGACCTCCATCTTCTTCGGCGCAGACCGTACATCGAATGCGACCTCTTTGGCCGCATGATCGATGGTAAACTCGGTGATGACAATGGATCGAGCGAGTACGACACCTAGTTGACCTTCGTGTCCTTTAATCGGCCAGCAGTTGCCGACGTGGATGTCGGGGTGGATAGCCGTAACAGGTGGTCGACCTTCCACCGTCTGTTGCCCAAATAAGCCCCACACTCCCCAGTACGAGTTTGCCTTGATTCGGAACGTTTGGCTCGTCAGCTGAGGGATGATACGTGCTCCAGCAAAGTAACTGGCATAGTCGGGTCTGGCGATGTCGTCCTTGGACGCTTGAAGGACGGCCTCGCTGACCAAAGAACCAATGAGACCAGTGACATCGTGACCATCCGTCGATCTGATCGTGATTGCCTGCTTGCCATCACCAGTACCAAACATGCTCCAGGCGCGATTACCACCTTTGGAGCCAGGTGCGACAGACTTGGTGTTGGCTGTATTGAGCGCCTGCTTGCTAACCTCCATTGCGTCTTTTACACCCGCTTCAGCGACTTGAAGCCGTTTCTCTAGATAGAGGATTTTTTCCACCGATCCACTCTGATCCATATGACCAATCTGGTTGATCATACTGGAGATCTCATTCCGGAGATTGGTGACAGCAGAGGAGCTGGATGCTCTTAGCTTCTCTTCTGCCTCGACGCGGGCCTTGTTTTGAGACCCAATCGTCGTGTCGATGGACTGGAGCTTGTGGTTGGTCTCATCGGAAATACGTGTTTGGGTGTCGAGGCGGTCAAAGACGCGACGTTGGGCATATTGCATATCGATGATCTCGCCTTCCATCTTCTGCAGACGGCGGGCAATCTCCACCAATGCAGCATTGCTATCACCAGTTGGGATGACTGGAGGTGCCGGAGACTTATTTCCCCATCCACCACCAGGAAGATTGGATCCTCTGTTGGGTCCAGCCAGTGCGTTGAAGAACAACCAGGCAAGGATCAGACCAAAGATGACTTTGCCAACCGAATTCCAGTCGACAGATCCAATCACTTTCTGACCCCTATCTGCGACAAATTTGAACGGCTGTACGACGCACACGTCAACAATAGACACCGCTATACGAATGACGAGGATCACGAGTGCTGTGATTGTGCTTATAGCGAACTCTAGAAGAGTTGCAAAGGCGTGGAAGGATAGATTCACCACCTTCCCAAGGAAACCTCCGATGGAGAAGGCGGATTGACTGGGATGAGCCTGTGAGTCTGCGATGGCATATTCAACCGAAAAGTGTTCATCTGGTTGCTCCATCGATCCAGCTCCATCGTCGTACGAGTGCGGCGGGACAGAGGTACGAGTGACCACGTCTCCTGGAACCTGAAAGGGACTAGTTCAGCTAAACCATCAGCCCAAGAAAGCCACACACTCACAGGTGTCTCGGTCTCAGATACCTCTTCTTCGCCATCCTTGCCCTTTCTCCTTCTTGTACCCCTTCGTTGTTTTGCTTGAGCACCGACGGTTGGGAGATGATCCAACTTCTTTTGTGTTGGTCCAGCGCGGGCCCGTTTGCGTCGCTGGCCTCGCTCATCCTCTGACCAATCCTCTGGGTCTTCTTCCTCTTCATCTATTGGCGGCCTGTATGCCTGTTTGTCATAATTGATCGAGGTCGTGGACGGTCGATGTGAGAGCCTATTCTTTGCCGCGGCACTGGTGTTGCTAATCGTGCTGATAGGCTTTCCTGACGGCGGTGGGTCCATTCGCTTGATGAGACTCTCCTCTCGTGAATAGTTATAATCAGAGGACACGTTCCCATGCGAGGTTTGGCTATTCTGGGTCCCACCTACTCTGGCAGTGCTGGCCTGCGAGGATGCTGGGGGTTGCATTCCAGAAAATGCACCAGACATGCTCTGATACATCGAATCATCCGCACCACCCGCACGTTGACGGAGGTATAGTGAACCTCCAGGGGATAACGCGCGTGCAAATTGAGAGGCGGCTTCGAGAAGAGGACTCTTTGCCCGTGTTCGGGACGCAGGGGCACCTTCGTCGTCTGATCCATCTCCACCCCTTGCGGCCACTCCACGAGATGCAGGTTTACGAGCACGACTGGGGGGAGGTGCCCCGAGACCATTGGTGCGTGTGGTAGTATACCCGTTCGTAGCTGCACCGTTAGACATTGCGTAGTCTTGAACAGCTTGTGAGAACGCAGATGCGACGTTTACAGTTGTGTCCCGTAGGTTGTCGCCTTTGATGTTGGTACTCTTCGGTTTCTCTGATACAGCTTGTCCTGTCGATGTTGATGAATTTTGACTAAGAGATAGGTTAACAAAGGTTGTTGATATCGAGCAACACGAAGGAGAGGGTCCAGCCAGCAAATTGGCCATCGGCGAATGACATTCGCAGAAAAGAGCCAAAAAACTTTGGAGTTACGAAGGAGTGGTGAATGGAAAGGAATAAGACAACATACTTGTAAACCGAGGAGGAGGAGGCCTGGTTTCTTCTTTTACTCGGACTGGGGTTGCGGTTGTTGGTCGAGGTGCCGTTCATCCAAAGCGACCCTAACTTCTATTCTGGTGGGTTGTTTTAATATATAATGACTTCCTGTCCGTACTGGAATAATAAGAACAACCAGTGGTCAGCGTTGGGAGAAATATGTGATATCGTGTGTCCGCCCTACCTTTAGGCTATCGAGAACAAGGCGGATACAATGGGTTTCAGGTCGTAACGTTCTCAAATATTCGTCGAAATGTTATTGTGAGTCCGTTTGCGGCCACGTTGAAGGTCCTAACAACAGGAAGAGGTGCTCGGCAAGAGGAATAGCTGCTTGCTTTGTTTCAGCCAAACCACAACTACAGCTCGCCACCAGAGCCTGACGATTCCGACCCAGTCTTTCGTTCGTGACGGATGAATTTTGGAACGCTTCGATGAGATTGTGTAGCTCATGTAATCGGCCTTGCCACTGTTAGACTCTCAATATGGACGTTTGCAGTAAAAAATGAGATATTAAGCATGCTACAAGTAGAATCATTATTAGATATATGACAAGGTTCATAGTAGTGTCTCTCCTGCAATGGAGTCTGAGTATGATTGCTCTCGTTTATCTGAAGAGGACCGACCTAATGCACTCCTGACCAACGAACAGCCAACGGAAACTGTTTGTTGCGCATCAAATTCGTCATTTAGTGACGGGTTGACCTCCTGTAGAGATACAAAACATTTAAGGGAACTGACATCAAAGAAAAACAGTAGACTAACCACTAAATCCAGTGCAGCTAAGAGGCCGGTCTCTGCGATTGCTTCACAGATATAGTGGCCTTCTCGGAAAGTCAATCCACCACGGACCTAAAAAAATTGTCAAGTTCACAGCAGCAACGTCTGAGTGGGATCCTTACTGGGGTGCCTGTGCTTGGGGCTACACTGGGATCCAATGCATCGACATCAAATGTGAGATGAATCGGTCTATCACGGTGTGGATTGACTGCATCTAAGGCCCTTTCAACTACCTCTCCAATTCCGTACTTATCCACCTCATGCATTCCAAAGGCTGTAATTCCATTCTCCTTGAGGATTTTCTTCTCTCCAGGATCAACGTCTCTGAGACCAATGAACACGATGCTATTTGTATGGAGTTTAGGAATAGTCTTGCTTTGAGTGAGCCATGCAAACTCGGGAACGGTTTCTGTTGAAGGAAGTCCCAGAAGAAATGCGGCTGGCATGCCATGTATGTTACCCGTAGGCGTCGTGGAGACGGTGTTAACGTCGGCATGTGCGTCAACCCACACCACAACAGCATTTGGATGCTTGCTAAGTGTTCCTGATATAGTCCCCATCGCCTTGAATTGCAAGAGTATTAGTTGTTGCAAGAGATATGTATGCTTGGCCCAACTTACAAGACTGTGGTCCCCGCCCAAAGTGAGAGGCAATACTCCGTTATGTATATGCTTCCCAACGGCATTGGATACGCTCTCGCATATCCTCGAAACCAGCTTTGGTCTCTTGAGAATACCTTGAGGGGGGTCATGTTCCACTGAAATGTCTTCGAACTGATGGTGACCCTCAAACTGCACCTTCCAGCCCAACGTCGATATTTGATCGACGAGACCTGCCTTGACCAGGTGAATCGGGCCCAAGTCTACACCTGGACGAGGCTGAATAATTTATGTTTGAGAAAACGAAATAGTGAGACACAGAGGGCACACACCTGTCCGCCACTAAAAATACGGTTAGTTTATATTAATAAGAGAAAATATTCGTGAAAACCTACCTGAAAGGACAGCCAATAATCTACCGAGCGTACCAAACGTCAATCTCCAGAGAACGACATAGTAAGCAACGTACCGCGACTGTCTTAGGATCCTTAATAAAACGATATTGATTGAGAAGTCTTGATTCTTCCGGAAATGTTGCCATAAATCGCTGAGTACACGAAACGGTCTGGCGAAACGGAGTTCGCGAGAGAACTTTGGATTGTGACGAGAGTCTGAGAGCTCGTGAAATCATCATTGTCTTGTGGTTGCTTATAATGAAACGGGGAGAAAATAAGACAAAGTTTCGACTAAGGACGAAAAAAATGTAGAAGGGGGTGGGAGACGAAGTTTGGTGGTGACCGTCGAGACCCGGCCGGTTGGATGCCTTTCGCCAGAGCGCTCATCGAGCGGTTAAGAAGAAGCCAATACACGACGAGCTTGGGTAATTAATCTTGGAACTTATGTAATGAAGGTCCATGTGATGAGGCTACAAAAAGGTTTGAGATCCGAAAGGCTACATATATATCGTTCACCGCCGATTGAGAAACTCTCTGTATCATGAGACGAACCACTACAGAGCGACAGCAAGAATGCTTCATTTGATTATATTTCTGGATCTTGGTTTAGTATTGGTCGATTGCAATATTAATGGTCGTGTACACCCTTGTACACCATGGCTGCTGTCGACTTCGTCCTGCTGTTTCTCTCTTGGGCCCACGTCTTGATATCTCCATACACAAAAGTCGAAGAAAGTTTCAATCTACACGCGACACACGACGTATTCTTCTATGGAGTCGCCAAGGCAAGCCTGAAGAAAGTACGTCTCCTCTCAACCATAGGTCAAACTCCCTTAAGAACAGCAACTGACATTCATATTTCAAAGTACGATCACTTTGTCTTCCCCGGAGTCGTTCCAAGGACATTCGTCGGGAGTGTTTTGCTAGCATGGACGACCAAAGTTCTCTCCGCCCCTCTGATATGGCTAGGGCTCTTGAACTCAAAGTTTGATATCCAGATAATGCGTATGGACTCATTTTATCTCCTGAGATACCCTTATAACCTCTCGACAGTGCGCCTTATTCTGGCTTCCGCCAACACATTCGCATTTAGCAGAGTTCGAAGGGCCATCTCACACCGGTTTGGATATGCGACTGGAACCATGTTTGGTCTCATTACATGTACCCAATTTCATCTTCCGTTTTGGATGGGACGGACGTTACCGAATATGTTTGCCCTTGTTCCATGTGAGTCTCCGTAGTGGGGATTTTAACTACTTTTCCTTATTGAAACCTCCATACTAACGCGAATACCACTAGGTAATATAGCCTTCGCAAGGCTAATATCTAACCAAGCCGACGTAACGGTTCCAGTCTCCCTCCTCGTTCTGGCTGCTGTGGTCTTTCGTGCCGAACTAGCCGTGTACGTTGGGATCCTAAGTCTGTATTTGCTGTTACGCACCAGGACTTCCTTGACCAAGCTCGTTGCTGTTGGCTTGATATCTGGGTTTACCTCACTTGGTAGGTACTCTCTCAACTGGGGGCGGCACCTGACGTCGTCGTGAAGCAATTACTGTCTCCGTGGACTCCTATTTCTGGCAGAAATGGCCACTATGGCCGGAATGGCAAGGAATTTATTTCAACGTTGTGGAAGGAAAGAGCTCCGAGTGGGGAGTGAGTATATATCTGACTTCAAATATTATTCTTAGGACTAAAAATGTCTAGGTATCCCCTGTTTATGCCTACTGGGCACTACACCTACCGAAACTCCTGTTAGGGACCTTCCCTTTCTCGTTGGTTGGCTTCACCGTGGACCCACGGATACGAGCAGTCGCAATACCCCCTATCATTTTTGTGTGTATCTTGTCACTATTAGGTCACAAGGAATGGCGATTCGTGGTATACGTTGTGCCCGTCTTTAATCTTGCAGCGGCCAACGCATTTGTTTGGTGGTAATAAGTATCTACTGCCTAGTTTCAACTTGTGACTAACATACTTCAGTTCTCAACGTCTACCTTGGACTCGTGTAGTTCGATTTGCTCTGCTCACCACCCTTGTGGCCAACGCAGCGGTTGCCGGGTTGCTCACGATGATTTCCAATGCGAACTATCCCGGAGGAGATGCACTCACTCAGGCTAACAAAATGTCTAGGGCTAATGGTATGCACCCTCTCCTCTCTTTTCCGTTTATTGAGATATTTGTCAGTTACTATGCATATTTGCAATCTTGCGGCCCAAACAGGTGCATCACTTTTCTTACAAGAACATTCTCCTCCGTATCTTCTAGACAGTATGCATTTTATCGGGAGCCAGTGGACCTACGACAAGACCGAAGGTGATGTGGACCTTCGTTGGTACACCCATGCTATCGTAGAGGATCTCCCTCCTTCTAAATGGAGCACAAATGCTACTGTCGATGCATTTGACGGGTTATCGAAGAAAGGCATAAGGTACTCGCCTAAATTGTGGGTGATCACCAATCCCGATGCCCCAGGTGTATAGCCCGCCGTTTTTTGTAGCTAGAAAACTTTTGAAAATATTGTTTGGATATTAGATAACTTTAGGGGGTCAGCTAGAGGGCCTCCCGGCGGGTGCCCTCTCTGGCCGTGTTTTTGGGTTTGCTTTCTTTCGACTTTTCGACTCTGCCGTGACAATGTTAACGACGCGCGGAGTCGCTCGCATCACCTCAAGAGCTCTAGCTCGCCGTCAGGCGCCAGCTGCACTCTTCTCTTCTGCCTCTGCGCTGTCTCGTGCAGCCCAGACCCCAGCACATCGCTCGTCGCTGCCCAGGCCAGCACGCAGCGCACCCGCTCCAAAAGCAGGTGACTAGCCCTCATTTTTGGACTTTAGGGATTTAGTTTGTTAATTTTTCATATGTTGCAGCCCGTTCCTATGCTTCTGAAACGAAGGCACAAATTGGAGTTGTGAAGACGGTCATCGGTGCTGTCGTCGATGTCCAGTTCGAATCGGAAAACCTACCCCCAATTCTCAATGCTTTGGAAGTCCAAGATTTCCATGGTGGCCGTCTCGTTTTGGAAGTCGCTTCCCATCTCGGTGAAAACAGCGTGCGTACAATTGCCATGGACGGTACAGAAGGTCTCGTCCGCGGCCAAAAAGTCGTCGACACCGGTGCTCCTATCCAAATTCCAGTTGGAAAGCCCACACTTGGTCGTATCATGAATGTCATTGGCGAACCCATTGACGAACGTGGTCCTATCAAGGGAGTAAAGTTGATGCCAATTCACCAAGACCCCCCACCATTCGTTGAACAATCCACGACTGCAGAGATCCTCGAGACAGGTATCAAGGTCGTCGATCTTCTCGCCCCCTACGCCCGTGGTGGAAAGATTGGTCTCTTCGGTGGTGCTGGTGTCGGCAAAACTGTGCTCATCCAAGAACTCATCAACAACGTCGCCAAAGCTCACGGTGGTTTCTCCATCTTCTGCGGTGTCGGTGAGCGAACACGTGAGGGTAATGACTTGTACCACGAAATGATCGAGACTGGTGTCATCAACCTCAAAGGCGATTCCAAGGTCGCTTTGGTCTTCGGACAAATGAACGAGCCCCCAGGTGCTCGTGCTCGTGTCGCTCTGACCGGTTTGACCATCGCTGAGTACTTCCGTGACGAGGAAGGTCAGGATGTGTTGTTGTTCATTGACAACATTTTCCGCTTCACTCAAGCCGGTTCGGAAGTGTCTGCCTTGCTTGGTCGTATCCCATCTGCTGTCGGTTATCAACCTACCCTCTCCACGGACATGGGTGGCATGTAAGTGCAGTTCTCATGGGCAAAATCGACCCGATCTTGACATCCTCTTCCTTGTAGGCAAGAACGTATTACCACCACCAAGAAGGGATCTATTACCTCGGTACAAGCCGTATACGTACCCGCAGACGATTTGACCGATCCCGCTCCCGCTACCACTTTCGCCCACTTGGACGCCACAACCGTGTTGTCTCGTTCCATTGCTGAATTGGGTATCTATCCTGCCGTCGATCCTCTTGACTCGAAATCGCGTATGTTGGATCCCCGTATCGTACGTACCTCTCTTCCTCAGAATTCCCCCACATCCCAGTTCTAACGATAATCATAGGTCGGAAAAGAGCACTATGACATCGCCACCGCAACTCAAAAGATTCTTCAGAGCTACAAGTCCCTTCAGGTAACTATTCGATGTGCTGTACAGCGACATTGTTTCTAACTCATGCCTAGGATATCATTGCCATCTTGGGAATGGACGAGTTATCAGAAGAGGACAAGCTCACTGTCGAACGTGCTCGTAAGATTCAGGTTTGTTTCGATTTCATCTTAACTTAGACAACAACGCTAATTGACGACCTGTAGCGTTTCATGTCTCAGCCATTCCAGGTCGCACAAGTTTTCACCGGTTATGAGGGCAAGCTCGTCCCCTTGAAGGATACTATCCGTTCATTCAAGGAGATCCTCAATGGTCAACACGACAACCTCCCCGAGTCTGCGTTCTACATGGTAAGCAAACCTGTTCTAAAATTGATGACGCCGTGTTAACGTTCTTTAGGCTGGTACGATTGAGGACGTCAAGTCCAAGGCCGAGCAGCTTGCGAAGGAAATGGGCAGCTAGACATTGACATCGTCGTGACTAAATTGTGCTCGATCCCAGATCTTCCTTATTCTTTTATAGACACGTCGTCACCCGGAATGACCTGTATTCTTCCAGAGGAGGGCGCAGTGTTTTTTTGTTGCGTTTTCATAACAAAATATGAGTTTCCTTTCTGCATACCATGCTGTCCGTAACGTCTTTGACATTGTCCAGCATAAAGGTAATTACAGTGCTATAGTTTCTAACGCTGAACTAAGCTATCGACTGACTTTCCATCTCTTCCTTGTTGTAGTGAAGCTATCTTGCCAGTTAACGAGACTGGATTGTGTGAGCTTGATCCTTAGTTTTCCGTCGGCATCCTTGGCCCGATTTTCTTCAGCTTCTTCTTGAATATCCGCAGCATCCATGAGATTCTTCAATGCTGCACGAACTTTGGCAGTGTTTTGCATTCTCTTGTCGAGGCTTGCGGTAAGAGAGGATCGTTGAGGGGGCGAAGGAGGGCTACGGATATAGGTATGTTTCGGTGGATAGGAGGGGAGATAGGTAGTGTTATGGATAGCCCTTAGGGTATTCGGGATGTGAGGCATCTCTTCGCTCGGGAGGAGATCTGGTTCTGGCGAAGAAAGATCTCGTGGGATGAGGTTTGCGTGTCGGGCTTCAACTGACAAACAAAATAAATGATTGGTCAGTTGGAATGGGAAAAAAGTGTGTGGTATCAAGAGAGACATACAGTTTGATCTCTTCTTGCGTCTTCTTCGCTTTGGTTTCTGCGCTGGAGCAGACCTTTCGGCTTTTGACGCTTTTGCGATTGCTTCTGCTCCTGGGCGACGTTTGGGTTTGAGCATGTGAGGAGTGATGCCGAGTTCCTCACACGCAACAACAAAGTCTTGGGCATTCGGCGCGGAACGACCGGCTTGAGCCCCGTAGTTTTGTACTGTCAGGTAAAGATCTTGCATATCTAGATGGAAATCATATGAGTCGATTTGAAAACCTTGGATGTAAAGTGAATATTACGAACAGCTCACGACCTCGTGAAAGAACTTGTCGACAGCGGATTGCTTGCCACCGTCAAACCCCTCCAAGAATAGCTGGGTATAAATCAGGTGTTTGAGAGCCTTTTCGGCGCTTTGCTCGTCTAGCGGCATTTCCATGTCGACGTCTTCCTCGTCCTCGTCCATCAGTTCCCCTTCTGCGTCCTCGTCTTCGTCAAGATGCCCTGATTCACCTCCATAGAATGCTTGCATCGCCTGTGGTGGGGGCAACCCATAAGGACCTGGCGGTGCACCAGGCATATATCCAGGCGGTATTCCTCCTGGAGGGAAAGGGTACGGATAAGGGGGTTGCATCGTATTAGGTGTTGCTGGATTTGAGTATCCAGTGTATTGTGGGTAATAAGATTGGCCATAAGGCATCATCCCACTGGGTGTTGGCGGATATGACATTTCGTGGCGGAGTCCAAGTTGTATCCTGGACCGGACCATGACAATACACGCATCACATAGGCGGTTATTTCGCGAGCTGATTCGATCTGTGAGTATTATTTATGCTCAAACATGATAGCATGACGAGTGAAACATTGATTTTTTTTTTCGAATAGGGGAGAAGCAGGCCGCGAGCCAATAGGGCTCCAATCGCTACCCAGGTTCGCGACATTATTTTGAGTGGAAAGCTCTCAAATACAGATGCGGAGAATGCTGCGTTGTTTTTGAAGAGTCAACGAACATACAATGTTAGCCTCCATTCGTATCTTCGGGTTCATATTTCCCTCTAATCTCTTTATCATAGATTCTTCTGGATCGCTATAACCCACTTCACGATTTGACGGCTGAGGAACACATTAAGGCGACTGCAAGGCGGGTAGGCCTAAATATGCCAGTCGAGGTCAAGGAGTCGGAATAGAAGTCGTCATCTCGTAGATATATTCATCGAAGGCATGTTTGAATCCCGAATGTTGTCTCTATTCACTATATATGATTCTCGTTCTGGCCACTTCTGCCATATCGAGGTGAGTCTGCACCAGCAATCCAAAAAACTCAGCTCTCATTCGCTTCTATAGAATATAAGTCATCTTCTTGGTATATTCTAGATCGATCATTCCCGCCTCGTGCCCGAAGATGGGCTGAGCCTGACAACCCTCATTCATCGTGCCCTACAGTATTCGCGATCATAAAAGGTGCGTAAATGCGAGTGAGCCCGCCCTCAATCTCCCCCAGCAATGGAGCCCCATCTTCCTCGCTTCCCTGGTCATTATCCAAGCAGTTGCTCATCAGCCAGTACGGTATTAATTCACTTGGGTGACCAAGATGAGAATCACAAAGTGTACGAGCTGCAGGGTCTTGATATCGTCGGCAATCCCGAAAGTTCCACTCTCCTGACGTCTCCGATATCTGAGCGCGCTCGAGTTCCGCCGCCTTCATCATCTCTAGAGGACAAAGGCTCGGACATTGAAGTGGATATCGTGACTGATGCTTCCAAACGCTCGCCTACGCCGCCTCTCTCTCCCACGTATAGCGTGCATCCACGGTATAACTATGAAGATGGCACGTTGGCCGTGGTGGTAAGAAATTGACTTGGTCTTGCGAGTAAGGATTCTGATGGACACCAGGTTGAAAACTATCTCTTCAAAATTCATGCGTATCTCTTCCTTCCCAGCGATGGGAACTTTATCGCAGAACATCTAAGGGACGAACTGGGGACAAGTCGTTCTCCAATCGTTCTCCCCCCCGAGGTTCGTATTGCGGGTTTTGAAAATGTCCTCCAGATTCTCTATCGACAGTAAGTGTCATTGATTATGTGTAGGACCTATAGGGTGATGCTGAAGGCTTTCAAAGTCCTCTAGACAGGTCCGCATTCCGTATCCGCCTTCTAAAGGATGCCTATATAACGGCCAATACAATGCACTTTGTCTCATTCTGCAACCTCATCGCAAAATACATTGTCGATAACGACTGCATTGACGAGCCGCTCGATGAAGCGGTGCCAAAATACGACCTCGCCACGAAATTCCCTCATCACTTCCCCTCCACATTCAGAGAGACTCAGCTCGACAAACTATGCTGTTCAGTGCAGTTCATGACCCACACGCACTTTTATGAGCTTGGGTTCACGGAGCTGGCGAAGATATGGAAGGTCGCTCTAGCAGCAAGGGCTGGGTATGATGGAACCAAGACAGAGGTTTATGAGCCGCCAGCACCGTCACCTCGAACATCTTATCTGATCAAGGTCAAGAGCATGGCCGGGTATCGTGCCGCCAAGAGGGAGATGCTTGGTCCTTCCGTATAGTTCAGTTGGTATAGCTACGAAAAGGAGTCTATGAACTGCTACGAGCTACTGAAATGCTGCTAAAACGAAAGAATCTTCGAGCATAATTATCATGTTTGCTTGACATGCAAGATACGATACTCTGTTCGAGTACAGGTTAGGGCGAGGCTCTCTATATGGAGACAATAATGAACCCAACGGTACTGTGTGATGCTGATGTTGGTCTCTTTCTGTACTTGAGAAGTGTTCTGAAAGAGATTGTGAATATGTTCGCTCGCAAAATACTCCGTTGAACATATTTCGCAAGAAAATGTTGATAGCCGAAGTCCACAACGATCCAAGTCCGGTTCAAACTCCGCTCGACCGAGACAAGCCGGCAGGTGGGAGAATCATGTAGCCCTTGCTTATTCGCAGAATTTATCGATTATCACGTTTCTGATTTCGCGGACTGTCACCAGCATTGATACACACTAATAGCTCTACGAGTTAGCCTAATTAATAGATTACCGATGCGACGACGACCGTGACGAATAGATAAATCGTTCAATCCGATGACCAGCAAGCTCCATCTTGAGCAGCTCAACGTCAGCAACATACCGTCGTTGCTCGCGTCTCCCCAGGAGAGTAACGCGCGCGTTGGTGGCATCCTCATCTTGCTGCCTACCTTCACAGTCTCGTATCCATTCATTCTACCGTTCGACTACCCTATCGCTTAGAATCAAGCTTGATTGTCCTCCTATATTCCGATATGACCAGCACGCCTCGCCAACTCAAGATTATAGACGGCGCGCTCCTAAGTGCAAAGATCATCAAGGATGCGTCCGAGGCGGCACCAGTTTTGGGCCCGCTCAAAGCTACCGCTGGACTAGTGATCACAATCCTGGAAACAATTCGAGTAGGCAATGCACTGGTATTTATCAACGACTGGACTCACACCTACCATTCCACTTTAGGATATAAAGACGAATAAGGAAGATTGGATTACGCTCGGTGAACATCTTTTGGTTCAAATTAAAGATATCCACGACGATCTATCGCGTTGTTCGACCCCTCATTCAACGGAACTCCTGCTGATGGTCCACACATATGAACAGTGAGAAATACAATACGGCTCCTTGGATTAATGACCGAACTACCACTTCAGAAAGCTGGGGAATATACTCGCCAAAATACGGCTCATCGGGGGTCGTGGCAGGTTCGAGAGATACTTAAATTCCCGTTCAGACAAGGAGGAGATTGCGACCTTGCGTCGGGACGTGGATACATGCTGGAAGGACTTCATGGTATGGATGATGACCACCTGGTGATGGATACCGCCTGACGTTTTCCTTTTCTTTTCTTCAGCGGAAGATCACTGTACAGGTGCATGAAGTGGCGCATCGGATTGAGAAAGGCGTGAAGAGTGTTGAGAACGACGTGAGGAATGTCGAAAAATCAGTGGATGCCATAGGTAAACATTTCAAACCCGTATCTGAATAACCGCTGAAATGGATGCTGTAGGCGATACCAGTTATATCACTAGGCTAGTCCCACTCCCAAGTGCCACCGGAGTAGATCATAGCACTTGCTTGACTGGTACCCGCACCGGGGTTCTAGACTATATTTGCCGATGGGTAGACGATCAGAACACAACCCGAGTCTGTTGGCTCGCGGACGTAGCTGGGGCCGGGAAATCGACGATCGCCAAGCAGCTTTCGGGAGAGTGGAAAACCGAGGGACGCTTAGCAGGCTGTTTCTTCTTCGACAAGAATCGTCCCGACGCCACCAATAAACAGGCATTCTGCGATACTATCGCCGCTCAACTAGCAAACAACCAGCCTCAGCTACTGCCGTCGATCATCGATGGGATCAAAGCGATCGGACCAGTACTTAGTGTATGCCCCTTCGAAGAGAAGCTACAGAAGCTAGTTATTCATCCATTAAAGGATGCGGCTGCAGTTCTTGTCATCGATGCTCTCGATGAATGTGACAAAAGAGACAGGGACATTCTCCTTCGCAACCTCCTTCACTCCCTTAATCAAGCAACCCAGCTGAAGATATTCATTACAAGTCGACCTGAGAGGGATATCGCCGAGTTTCTCGATTCGTATCGATCACCTACAGAAAGCCTGCACGACATGAGGCTCAAATCGAACCAAGATGACATCGCAATGTTTGTAAAGCACGAGATGGAATACCTCGTTCGGTCTGGGGATTTGACGACAGAGGAAGTGACCCGGCTCGCCGACCGGGTTAACTGCCTGTTCATATTGGCAAGCACGGCCTGTAAAGTTATACAGGAGTCGCTAAGTCCTCGATCGAGGCTACAGGATCTGATGGATCCCAAACGAAATGCGCTTGGTGATATCAATGAGCTATACTTGGCTATAATCACCAAGGCCTGCCAAGCGGACCAAGATGGACAATCTATAGACTCGGAAGCACCGAAAGAGGTGATTGAAGTGCTTCAAGTGATTTTGGCAGCAGCTACGCCTCTTTCTATATCGACTATAGATATACTTCTTGGGAGTAAAGGTACCGGGCGGGTGGTCAAATTTCTATCAAGTGTTCTGAATGTTCGCCACGATGGGACCATCGCTATTTTACATCCCACATTCCGCGAGTTTCTCGAGGATAGGAGGGTGGCCGGCATATTCCACATCGACATCGCCGACGCACATGAATTGATGACCAAAGGATGTCTCGCAACCATGAAGCGAGAACTTCGGTTCAATATTTGTCGATTAGAGTCTTCCTTCGCCCGCAACAAGGATGTACCCGACTTCGAAGAAAGAGTTTCAAAATATATATCGGAGCAACTGCAGTACGGATGTACCCACTGGCTGGGTCATGTTACGAAGAGTAGGCGAATATTGCATGGAGACGGCGGGACAGCAGCTCTTCAATTTATGGAGGGTGGATCGCCTCTATATTGGATGGAGGTTTCAAGTGCACTAGGGAACATACCGAAGATATTAAGGGATCTCCAAGAGGTCGGGAGATGGTACTCAGTGAGTGTTTTAGTTAGAGGTACATATGGGCTGTAGACTGACTGATCGAGGAAGGAGAGGGAACTGAAGGAGAAGATTGACGACCTCAAGCAATATCTAATTGCGTTTTCAACACCTGTTTCGGAAAGCGTTCCTCATATCTATCTTTCTACTATACCATTCGCAGCAAGAAAGTCATATATTCGACAAGAAGTGAAGGATCTGTTTCTCGAGACCATATCAGTACTGAGTGGCTATTCAGAGAATTGGCCTGAGCCACCACAGGAGTGGCAAGGTCACATGGGCTCTGTTTGCTCTATAGCATTCTCCTCGGATGGTCGTCGAATCGTATCTGGCTCCTTCGACACGACAATCCGGCTGTGGGATACTGAAACAGGCCAACCATTGGGAGAGCCACTCCGAGGTCACACCGGGGGTGTTCTGTCTGTATCATTCTCCCCAGATGGTCGTCGGATCGTATCCGGCTCCTTCGACACGACAATCCGGCTGTGGGATGGTGAAACAGGCCAGCCACTGGGAGAGCCACTCCGAGGTCACACCGGGGGTGTTCTGTCTGTATCATTCTCCCCAGACGGTCGTCGGATCGTATCCAGCTCAGCTAACAAGACAATCCGGCTGTGGGATGGTGAAACAGGCCAGCCACTGGGAGAGCCACTCCGAGGCCACACTGACTACGTTCTGTCTGTATCATTCTCCCCAGATGGTCGTCGAATCGTATCCAGCTCTAATGACAAGACAATCTGGCTGTGGGATGATGAAACAGGCCAGCTACTGGGAGAACCAATCCGAGGCCACATCGGCTCTATTCGGTCCGTGTCATTCTCCCCAGATGGTCGTCGGATCGTATCCGGCTCTGATGACAAAACAATCCGGCTGTGGGATGGTGCAACAGGCCAGCCACTGGGAGAACCACTCCGAGACCACACTGACTATGTTCGGTCCGTGTCATTCTCCCCAGATAGTCATCGGATCGTATCCAGCTCTGATGACAAAACAATCCGGCTGTGGGATGGTGAAACAGGCCAGCCACTGGGAGAACCACTCCGAGGTCACACTGACTATGTTCTGTCTGTATCATTCTCCCCAGATGGTCGTCGAATCATATCCAGCTCAGCTGACAAGACAATCCGGCTGTGGGATGGTGAAACAGGCCAGCCACTGGGAGAGCCACTCCGAGGCCACACTGACTATGTTCAGTCCGTGTCATTCTCCCTAGATGGTCGTCGAGTTCTATCGGGCTCAGAATATGTTGGCATATACCAACCATCGGAAGATCAATCACATTTCAATACTCATTTGGTCTCCACCCTCACATTTCCCTTGAACAATCTCTCCAGTAAAGTTCCGTCGCCTCAATCCAACGAGTCTCACAATTCAAACCACTTTCTTCACTTTGTGAGTCTTGTTTATTCATTTCGTTGCCTTGGCTAATATCCATTTGTCACAGAACTCTGGTCCCCATTTTGCGCCTCCAGGATTTGATGACTGCTCGTTATCGCAAGACGGATGGGTATCTTCATCCAATCGACTACTTTACTGGGTGCCTCCCAACAACCGTCATGGGCTGCAGTACCCCCACATTCTTACCATTCCTACAAATAGCCCCCTTCGGTCTACGTGGATCGATTTCAGTAATTTCTGCTGTGGGACCGACTGGACCAAATGCCGTAAATAGCTCGAGTGTCCATGACTAATTAGAATCATTCGCAATCACCTTCGCCTCCATGGTATGGGTGTATAATTCCCGGGTTCGATCGCCTTTGTCCCGTCTTGTTCGGACGTCCTTAGGACGTAAGTATCTTTCAATTGTCGTCGCCAATTGTCCATGATTGTCAGGTCCAAGTCCGGTTCAAACTCCGCTCAGTCGAGACGAGCTCTGGAGGGAACGTCTCTTGAATGAAACAGTCGTTTCTACAATATATCATTCGACTTTCCACACCAATACTCTATACATAAGCTAGTCGTGAAACAGGGAGAATGCATGAGATGGCCCGACATCCAAAGATCGTTGATTAAATATAATATAATTGTTTGGATTGAGGATATATTTTAGTTCTAGTCCATCCCAGTCAGTTTCGAGTGGAAACAGTAATTGTCCATCAGTTCCGTTACACGTTTGAGGTTTGGGTGATTGCTTCTTTGCTTTTCCTCCATCATATTCCGCCAGGCGTCTAGCCATATTTGACGCTCGGTCGGTAGATCCGTCTTGCCTTTACATTGCCATGGCTTGACGCCCGTATAATGAATTATTCGCATGCGGTCCTTCAGAGAGTTCCAAGCGTCCCTTGATACTCGTTTGATATCCAGCTGTCCACAAAAAGAAATAAGCAAAACGTTGACGGCCATTGTAGCAGAAATGATGGACGTACTTGTGCATTATAGAGGTATGGTAGTATCGTGATGTCCCTCTCCCAGTAGACTAGATTGCACCAGTGAGTAACAAAGGAGAGGAGAGGAGAATAGAACTAATACCATTTAATAGTGCTTGCTCTGCAAACTTGGACTCATACTTGAGATAGGGAGCGACCTGAAGCATATGGGAGAGTAGCCGCTGACTGGGCTTGAGGAGGAAAGTGCCAGCATTGATCGTGGACAACCATCCATGACCTGTTCAAGAAAGGAAGAGAAACGAATGTATAAGAATTCCAGATTTCAGATTCGAAGCCGAAACAATACGGCCTTACCTTTTCTTACGTCCCTAGAAGCCGCAAATGGAGTTGGGAACGACCAGATCTCTGGGAACGGCTTAACCACAAGCGCATCCGCGTCAATATAGAATATTTGTTCGAATTCCTCCATTCTGTCAGAAGAAATATGAGTACGTGTTCGCCTGTCGCACATCCCCAATATGAAGAAAGAAGCCTGCGTGGGAAAGGAACAGTAAATGACACGTACTCAAACAGCCTTAGCTTGGTATATTGATCAATATAGATTAGGCTTGGTGCTTTGCCTTTTGGATGAGGTATTCTCTCGACTTCTATTGTCTCCCAGCCAGTTTCTCGGAGTAATCCCAAGGACTCGTTAGAAATACGGTCTGGTAGGTGTAATAGAACCATATGTTGAGCCACATCAGGTTTTCTGAACAGATAGAACGGATATAGATTTCGTCAGAAACTCGCGTCCACACGAATGTTTGAATGAATGGGCTACGTACAGCATACCGTGGAACCGCAGTGAATGCCCCAAGAGCAATGCTCCTGGAACATAACCTTCATCGTACAAAGTAGTTGCATATGCCCTCCTTGATGCGTTGAGTGAAAGGTTGAATGGCTCGTCATAAAACGCAAGCGGTGACGTCTGCCGGTGGCGAAACGAACCCGCAGCAGCCGTTATGCCAATGGCCAAAGGTAGACCAAAATTCGAGCTGGACATAAAGAGAAAAAGGTTAAACCGAAGGTCCAGTCGATCATTTTGAAGGAAAAGAGAGCGCGCACTCTGGATCATAGGTAGAGACGGCGAAAAATAGCACTAAAACGAAGGCACTAAGAATACACAAGACGAGACGGTTCATTGCGAGTGTTGCAATCCGTTTGGCGAGACTTTCAGAATAAAATGGTGCAGACATTTTTGTCATTGGCTATTAGCATCAAAGGACGGGGGAGGAGGAAGGAAAGGAAGAGGGCTTGTTGTCGGGAGACAGGCTAATTTGTACTGGACGCCGTACGCCGTTAGAACCACCTGAACCGCTTCAACGACCGCTTCGGTCACTCTCGGAGGCTGTTCAAATTCCCAAAAGAAAATAAAATTTTATCACTGAGTGAGAAGAGTTTGGCGGTTGGGTCGCAGTTCGTAACATAGCTCCGGCGTGGAAGTTCGCTTTTTACGCGTAACGAAGGAGTAAATAGCCGATGCTGAATCCAGATGGCGGATTTCTTAAGGATTCTGTGTAAAAGCCGTCCACACGTTTAACCCCGTCTCCAGATTGGAAACCGTGGTGGGGCTTAAGTGACACGTAGACACTAAACCGCACAAGGAGGTCAGATATAGGTAGATTCTACCGAAATCACTCGCCTCCTAAACATTGTAAGATGTTCGTCGAATGCTAGGTTCCGTCCCTCTGCCTTCTGCATGGATATTTCCTGTGTGGAGTTTCCTCGAAAATATGGGGCCTGGGTATTTCCCAATGTGAATAAATTCTTTTCCATCACGCTGATTTCTTTAATGAGCCAGACCCGTCCATCGGGGAGCCCGTCCCTCGGGAATAAGGCAATTGTCCGTATGCTCTGCCACCCTAATGTATATTATAGTGATTATAGACGGGTCCATATCGAGGCCGTGAAAGTTGTATTGACACGATCTGGGCCCAGTAAACTGGTGAGATGCGGTAAGTCCTACAATATACTACGGACCACCGTAGATATTCTGCCAGATGAATCTTGAGTGAACCAACTGCTTCTCTCTGCTGCTCCTACTTATCGACCAGAGAGAGAGGGAAGAGGGACCCGTTCAGGCCCGATTATGCATCGCTGGTCAGCTTGGCCCACAAACTGTTCGGAGCGCAGTGTGGACCGTTATCTGAAAGTGTTCCCAAAACTGCCTGGTTTGTCGGGGGCACTCATAGTGTTTGCCAGCTGAAAAGAAAGCCAGAGGAGGAGGTCTAAGGATGTAACAGTGCGTTACCGATTGGCGCGGTCCAGCGCGCGCGTTCAGCCACTTGCCACTTTTTCCCTCCCACCAATATGGACAGCCAAAGACGAGGCGGTTAGCATTTATTCCAATCATATTATATCTATCTTACCTGACAATTACACTTACCAGCAACGCGATATCTTCTCGTACATGTTGTCGTGAAAGGTTCCGCAAGGACAGTCCTACGCTCGTTCTCTGTAACAGAAGACTTTGAGCCTGGAGGCCAACCAGCGTATTTCATGTCACTAAAGCTTGATGTGAGGTCTGCTGTGGAAGAGGTCTGGAAACAATTGGATAGTGCACATCAAGCGGACTTTAACCCAACCAATGCCGTATTTGGTCTCTACAAGTGTCGTAAACTAGCTGGAGCAAGTGGTTGGGAAAATGTAAGAAGTATTGTCTCTCGTATATCTAACTGGACTGACATGCCCGACGGCAGTACGTCTTGGTATTCCATTGTTCCAAGACTAAACCGGTAGCGCAAAGTCAGAGAACACCTTTAATACTATGTCATTTATCAAAGGAGCAAAGTGGAGACCAGATTTCCCTGAAACATCAACTCATGGTTGATCGAGACTGTCAAACCGGGGGACTGCAAGGAACATACGACTGGCTAGATGGAAATTGGAGAAAGGTTCGTGTCTCGTCCACCTCACACGTGTTTGCAAACTCATGCAGAACTCTATCATATCATAGGCTGCGAGAGAGCAGCTATTCAGGTAGAACTTGTTCTTCATGAGGGGTACTTTCTTTTTGACATCTACGACTAGGATAAACAACTACGAACCAGATATGACGAAGCATCCGTGGGCGCTCAAAATGATATATCGCAACATGGTTGGCAGACCAGGCTCAGACCTCAAACTGGAGGGGATGTCGCTAGTACTGGAATGGCAAGAATGCGAACCCACAATGCTTCCCGATATACTGTGAGTATATCCGCTTAACCATTGTACCACTATTCTAATAGCGTGAACAGAGCCGGACAAAACAATGTAACTCACGGTTTGGCCCAACTACAAGCATCGTAAGAGATATTCCTCGTATTCGTATTTTATTCTGTAACTTCTGACGGTTATCGTTGTCAAGATCCGACACCAATCTAGACGCCCCCGGGTGAGTTTGCTGGCTGCTGTGTGAACGTGGAACGCTGCTGATCGGTCGAGACTGTAGAGGACTTCCACCATATTCTCCCATGGTCTAATTTGCTCTTGGAAGTCTGTTCACCCCTCTTGTCTTGTGTTAGTATTGTCGAACCTATGTCAAAGTCAAAGAAACCCGACCCTGGCCCTGAGCTACGTCCGGAGATTGTCGGAGTTTTTCTCTCGCAATTGTAGGATATTTTTTCTGTATAAATGACGCCTTTGTGAAACATTCCACAGCAGGTTTACTGGTTAACGTGAACGGACCCAAACCACGCATGTGAAAAGGACCGCCCGTTACACCTCATCCACAGCACCCATAAAATCGCATCGAAGCCAGTAGGCTTTATTGGATGCTCCGTTATGTGTTTGCGAGTGTAAACTCTGGTAAGTTCATCCATTTCTATCGACTAGCCGCGAGCCGTTCGCCTCGTCCTCGTCCTCGTTGGCATAGGCAACCAACGGCGCTTCCGCTTTGACACTGACTCTATCACTCTTAGCCACTAGTTACCTATACTCTCCAGCTCCCTTAAACTCGAAGGATCTCATAAAATCATCGGTGACCTACGGAGGATACCTGCCATCGGGGGCATTCGCCTTCTCAGCCCACCCTCTAAACGACTTGGGCGATAAGGACGGAAAATACGAGACGATTGATGAAATTCTGAAGAAAGAAAGTCTATATGATGTGTTGGGGGTCACGCCGAAAGTCGCAGATGATCCAGCTGCGTTGAGAAGAGCGTATCTCGCAAGAAGTCGGAGATGCCACCCAGAGTGAGTTCTTCCCCTCTCTCGCCTAATCGCTTGTAAGCGACACCGTTCTGAAACCCTTTCCTTTTTTAAAAATCTTGTCATGTGATTCTAGTAAATATCCAGAATACCCCCAGAGTACCGTCGCGTTTCAAAAGGTTTCATTGGCATATACGGTCCTGAGTCAACCGTCACTACGGAAGACTTACGATACCAATCCGACAAGTACTACAGAGGAATTGTTCACGACGACTCGAAAGGATGCGGAGGATACCTTTGATGGGGTGTTGCAGATGCTGTTCGCGGATTTCATGTCCGGCGATTTTGAGATTATACGGCTTGCACTCCGTGAGTACTGGTTTTCTTGTAATAGGATTCACCTCTTAAATTAGGTCCTACTTTGCAGGGACAATGAGGGAGATCAATCCGGCCCTCAAACTGGAAGACGAGACGGTCGAATCTGTCATAACGGGTTTCCGGAAACTACGTGAAGTGGTACTAGGTACGACAAATAAACGACATAGAGCGAAGTTCTTACGTTCTTAATAGGTACAAGAACATATGTTCGCGTTCTACGACTTGAGCTACTTCACCTTTACGACATCCAATACTCGTTACGGTATATAAATACTCTTATCTCTCCCTTATTTGACGCTTATACATATTTTCTAGACAACTTCCATATCTTGCCCTGTCGGCTCGCCTACGACTAACACTCCGTTTCACCCGGGTGACACTGAGCCTCCCAATGGCAATCGACCGAGCTATAGAAGCAGAAGAAGCAGAAAAACAACGTCGAAGGGCTGCTCATGCGGCTCAAACAGGGATAGGCGCTGGGACGAATGCCCAAGTAAGCAAACCGTCGAGTATACTTGGTCCCAAGATTGGAGGTGTTGTCAGCTTCCTGGTGAACGCATTGGAAAAAAGCGAAAGCGTCCTTTAATCCGACCGAGAGTGTCGTTCTCTTTTCGTATGTCTTTGGATGGTACCGTCTCGTTGTCTCCCTTTACACCAGTGTATCGTCTTCCTCTATGGTTCCACAAGTATATTTCTCTATTATTCCTCGAGCCAACATTGTAGATGCTTGCAAGTGGATGTATGCTATTTCTCCCGATATATAGATGGTCTCATGCATTTTATAATACGCTGATATCGATTCGATAGAAGTGTCAAAGATAGAGAATTTTCTACCACTTTCTCTTACGGGCAAGACGTTTTCGATTCAGGGTATTCTTCCCCTTCTCCTCACGGACGGTAGTCAACTCTTCGAATTTCCGTTTCGCGTACCGTCGTGCTTCTGAATCTTCTACCAACTCTTCCACAATACTCCTTTTGCGTTCGGCCCTCGTGAGATTATCAGTGCTTGCAGTGCCAAAAGGAGTAGTGGTAGGTAAAATTGTTCCAAGCTAACCGGATCAGAAAGTAAAATAATTAGTCTGAAATAGCCTAAAGTGATATCAAGGGCCGTACCGCAATCTGCTTTGGCAAATTTTTTAGACTGATGCCTGCTTCTTTGCGATAGAACCTTTTTGGATCCAATGAATTCCTCAGTCGTATTGCCTCTGCTTCACGATGTATTTTGGCAAGTTCGGCTGCATCCGGATTTGGTAATTCGAAATAGCCTCGTTTTGCTTGCTTCGCCCTTAGCTATTTGATGAAAGTAAGTGATAATTCAATCAAGTACATTTGTCGATGCACCACTCACTTCTTTTGCCTCCCGTTTTGTCAACACTTTACCCTCCTTGTTGAGCAATGGCCGAGGGGGAAGAGGAGGTGCAACCGATGGATCGGTATCTGACCCTATTATGACATCCTTGGACAGTTCTGGTATACCACTCTTTCCTTTGATATTGGTAAAGTAAGGCTCTGGGGCTAGACGAGCGGCGTCCAATGGTGGCAATGGTTTTCTGCTGAACAATTGGGTAAGAGTTTCCTGAGAGAGAATACGTACACTCACGGGTCAGTTTCTTCAGCTTGGACTCGTATAAACTCTTCCTCTTTCTCCTCCCCTTCACTCGAATTCGTAACCTCGCGTTCAGCCGCCTCCATGGCTTTCTCTAATAAACCATCTAAATATTCTTGGGAGTAGAGCTCTTCGTCACTCTCAGACATATCGTTATTCTCGTTGGCGATGACTACTTCATCTCTTCTAGTGGTCATGTAGGTCGAGGTTCAAATGAAGCATAAGTTTGTTTGGCCACCCGCCAACTTTTTCCGACCCCGCCATGTCGTCCTCAGAAACCTCGCATCCCGTCGTCTTTTCGACATCAACTCAACATATCATTCTCTCTTCTAAATATCTTATTCCAGCCTCATGGGCGCGATATCAACTCTCGCAATTGATCAACAAATCTCTTCAACTCAGTCAACCCGTCCCATTCGACTTTTTAATAAGAGGTCAAATACTCCGAGGGTCTATTGCGGAATGGTGTGCTGGTAATGGGGTCAAGGAAGAGGAAACGCTGGAGATTGAGTATTTCGAGAGCTTGATGCCTCCTAAACTCTTGTCGGCATTCGCAGGGGAAGACTGGGTCGGCGAAGTCAATTGTCAAGTAAAAGGGTAAGTTCATACGTATTTTGTATTATATGTGGTGTCATCTGAGTATTGCAAAGGTATATTATGACCGCCTCCTACGACTCGATAGTACGGGTTTATGATCACTCTCAAACGCTGTTAACCACTATAAGTGGTCATTCTGGGCCCGTATCTACAAGTTGTTGGATCCCGGGTTCTAACCTAGAGTCTCCTCAAGGCATAGTATCTGGCTCACACGATGGAACAGCCCTTATCACTCCGATTAAAGAGTTGGAAAGTATTTCGACACAAGAAGAGCTACTGGCAGCAGCCTCTTTGAGACTTCATACGTCTCCCTTATCGTCGGTGGCTGCAAGTACGAGTGGAACCCATATCTTGACAGCCGGTTGGGATGGTCTCCTGGGTGTTTTCACCACTCAAATACCAGACGAAGACGAAGTGTTTGATGATCAAGAACCTGTTCCTAAAAAGAAGAGAAGAAAAGTGGAGCAACGTGAAGCCCAAGCCAAACGCAAGGTATGATTTTACCCTCGCGCCTTTATCATTGTTCAGTTCTTTCAGGCACCTGTGCATGCATTACGTAGTCATACGGGCAAGGTCACGCAGGGAATATTTGACAAAAGTGGAAAGAATGCTTATTCGTGTAGCCTGGATTCGACATTACGAACATGGGACATAGAGATTGGAGCGTGTAAATCGACAATCGTATGTGAAATCCACTACCTCATTGACATGAGTCTTATATCTATCCCCGACGACAGACAGCAAACACCAGACCCATGACTTCGCTCGTCCTGCTCTCAGACGAGAATACACTCCTCTCCTCTTCCACGGATAGAGTAGTTTCGATCTACGATCTCCGAGAACAGACCCTATCTGGCCCTCCTCCCGTACTCCCGCATCCGGCGTTCCCTTCTACCCTGTGCGCTCATCCAACTTCGATACATAAAGTAGCCAGCGGTGCATATGACGGCATTGTTCGATTATGGGATCTTCGGTCCACCAAAACACCAGTCAATGCCTTTGAGGTGGGCAAAAAGCAAGGAAAACCTGGGCGAAAGATCATGTCGATCGACTGGACACATGGTTTATTGGTTGCTGGTGGAGAGATGGGTGTTGAGATTTGGAAACTGTCAGAAGGCGCAGATATTGCCAGATCATGAATGCTTTTTCCGTTCTCTATCATTCTCGATAGAGCCAAGTGTTTATAAAAGGGTGCTCATACCATCGGCCACTCTTCAAAACATCCCTCGTTGAATCGATACATACTGATTGTCCCTGCGTCCACCACTGCTATGATGATAGTATTCCTGCCTCCCTTCAACGTCGCAAACACATTGACGCGTTCGTGTGCATTGGACCATAGGGAGATACGAAAAAATGAGAATAGGCGAGTAATAATGCTTTTATGACCCGTTGTCTGGAACCTTTGAGTTTGAAGCGTTGGCGCGACAGGAGGGAGGGTGTCATATAATGCCTCGAGGTCGTATATAGTAGGTATA
This sequence comes from Serendipita sp. 411, assembly GCA_019627755.1. NCBI lineage: Eukaryota > Fungi > Basidiomycota > Agaricomycetes > Sebacinales > Serendipitaceae > Serendipita > Serendipita sp. 411. Next base: position 53,992 of record WSTS01000005.1, on the reverse strand, counting down.
GGCGTTGTCCTTGCGCTATTTGTATTGTTAACAATGATTCAAACTCTCGATGTATCACATACTTGATCACGACGATTTCAAAATCCGGTGCCGATGGCTGAATGCGATTCCATGGGGACTCAGGCTTCCACACCTGAAAAAATACCTTATATGGCGAAGCTGGGGTTGCCGGTTTGTTCTTTACACGCTGTGTTGATAATACTCGGAAGGATTTGAATAAAGAGGCTAGTCCTGGCTCGTCAGTGGATGCAATCTTACAGGCAAATAGAGGACTTGCGATAATGTAGCGCTCGCTTCCAATACGAAACAACGCTTGGATGAAATCGAGCCCACCAATCGATGCGCAAAAGACCTTTGAAAGAGCTGAAGATGATATTGATCCTTTGTTGGAAGTAATGGTACCACCCCAGCTTCATCGGTGGATGCCGATAAATAGTATATTCAGGAGATCCCGTCAACGTTTGTGCACGGCGTACGATATAACCAAAGCGCTTCAGATACGAGTAGACCTAAACATTCCGTCAGAATAAAACAATCCTTCCTATTATAGCCACTACCCACCTGATAGCGCTCCATTGTTGTGTCTTGAACGCCCAACATATCAGTGAAACATTGCTGGACACTCATCGGTGTTCCTAAAGGTTTGATGGGATCCTGTTCATCTTGGTCTTGGAGCTGTTCGTATAATCCAGGAGCTTCTTTCCAGCAAAGCATTGAACCTCGTTCGATAAGATACAACGTTTCTTCTGGAAGTAGCTCCAGACGCTTAGAAGTATTTCCTGGGCGACGTATAGTATATCCTAGTGAGTTGAAGATAGACCCCCGATTCTCCACAATATGAGCGCGAGATAATGTTGGAATCCAAATAGCCTGGCTCAGCCGCTTTCTGACAGGTGTATTAGACAACACGTGGGATCACTGACAATGCATACGTTTGGATCTCTCGTGGTGCTGACAGCACATCATACATTGCGCGACGAGCCAAGTCAAGAGTGTGTTTTTGGTATGCAGAGGGTCCTGTAGCAATAGGTTCAAACGCCTTTTCTCCTCTTTTAGGCAGACTTCGATTTGACTTTGATGCCTTTTGACTGCGGAATGTAAGTTGTTGTTCACATCCCAGGCTATTGTGGACCAACCCAAGCTTTGACCAGTCAAGCATCTGATCGTCATCTCCAGAATCTGCCTTGTCTTCCTCTGGAATATCATTATCGCCGCCAAGGGTTGCAACAGGCGACTCCGCTGCCTCGTCCATATGAAGTAGGTGCTCTCCAAAGCCTGAACCGAACCACATCCAAGACTCACACCCTGTACATCGAAAGCGCTTGTCCTTGGCCGCGCTGGCGGAAATAAAGGGCAATGGAGCCCATGAATGCGACAGAGACGCACTCGAAGGTGCGCATCACCTTGGGCCTCAGTTCCCAGGTGTTCGTTGCGGGTGGCGAGATATCTGGGAAGATGGAGCTGGACTGTAGAACCGACAAGGGTCTCGGAATCAATACAATGATGGTTGAGCTTGTCGCTGTCCAAGGTATTCGATTATCACAAGCTGCGATCTGTTCTGTCGCTGAACCAATGACCAGAGCTGACGTCGAGAGATCACTCGGCCACTTCAACGTTCATTTCCTCGAAGAGACTCTTTCAAGGTCCTAATCTTCCACCCTCGAATGCTGTATTTGCGCACCCTCAACCTGGGGCACCTGCTCTGCCCCCGCACTATCATCAAGCCAGGAAGGGCTGCACGACGTTCTTTTTCAATTTTCCGATCCCTCAATCCTCCCCAAATTCTATTAATTTTGGAAATGGTCTCGCTAAAGTTACATACGAAATTAGAGGAACGGTGGCCGTCTTTTGGAAAGGGGAGAGAACATCCGTGAAGTCTAGCAAAGAAGTAGTTGTGACAGAATGTCTTGTTGATTCAAGAGTCTCGAGAGAACCTTCTACACTTGTTGCTGAAGGCGGTAAGATGGTCGTGCAGGCTCAGGTAGTCGGAGGTATTGGAGTAACTGGCAAACCAGCTTGCGTCGAGTTGCATGTAAAGAACCATTCCCAGAAAAAGGTGAGACATACATAGGAATGCGACTGTTCTAATCAAATCATTCAGACTACTGGCCTCACTCTTACCTTAACTCGAACCCTTCACCTGCCTACCTTAGGGACATCCAAGGACCCCTTCCAGATCACAGATACCATAGTTACGGTTCCTTTCCGTGGCAGTGAATATACTATCGCACCAGGCGTGGAGGGAGTGGCAAATCTCGTTTTTGATATTCCACGAAATGCGCGAGGGGTGAAAGGGGGGACACGAGAGATGACTGATGATAAGGAACACAGACACATTGAAGCCCTCTTTCATGTCAGCACGTTAATCTCCGTTGCTATTGGGATGGGAGTCGGGAGGTATGTGGGTCTCCATGTTTGGAATAGTACCTCATACTCCCCATAGTAAAGAAATCAAGATAGAAGTTCCATTAATTATCCTTCACCCTTTAGCGGTGCCCGAACCCTACTACGACCCATACCAAGCACCAGCTCCCCTTCCTGCACAAGATTATCTTTTGTCCTTAGGACCCCCACAACCCCCTTTCGCTCTTGGTCCCCACTCATCCGGTTCTGGTTCTCCTGCCTCATATGGGACGCCTCCTCTACAGTATCAGCATACCGCGATTCCTGCCAATGTAGCACCTTATATCCCGCAGTCCCCTCCAATTCCAGTGTACCCATACCAGCAGTACTATGTTCCACCGCTGCAGCAACATACCGGTATGGCCCCATTGGAACAACAGTATTACTTCCCCCCTCCACCGATGCAATTGGCGGAGTATATCGCTCGCCCAACAAGCGCTGTGGAACAAGTAGTACCTAATTCGTTTTCGAATTCAAGTCCTGTCATACTGCCTCCGCTTCCCGCCCACGGGAGCATGGAAGGTGCGGTTGCAGTTGTCGGCCATACCGAAGAGGGGAAAGGAGAAAGAGCTTCTCGTATCTCTTTACATCTGAAAACTTCGTCGCGGACCCGATCTGCATCGCCCACATCTCACCGTTACAGGATATCTAATGTCTCAGGCAACGCCTTACAAACCGGCGCGAGAGGCGGATCAGCCACTCTTCACGAAACACCTCAGCGCTCACCAGAGGTACTCTCTCCTCGGCCCATGCTATCGCCTAAAGCCTCGTTCAGTGGAGAGCCTTTGGCAACCGGTGGCCAAAGTGGTCGTGTTGCTGCATTAGAGAAGATGGTCGAAGAAGAGGAAAGGGTAAAGAGGACAGTACCTTCAGATCAGCACGGGCCCAGTGAATCGAACAATAAGCTCACTGTCCCCGGACAACAGCAAGAAGAGCTTGAGGCTGCGGAATTAGTGGCCATCCTAGACAAGACACTTCCCAATCCACCCTTACCCTCCACCGACCTGAAAAAGGAAGCTGTTCATTCTCCTAAGATCTTCGAAGTGTTCAATCTCCCTCCAGCCTCAAACAAAGCGGCAGAAACCAAAGAGGAGCTTCCCCTCACACCTATTGCTGTAGAAGGAGAATATACAGAAAGGCAGAAGCCTCATTCTAATGACACGATGATATCTCCTGGTTTGCAGCTTGTCGGCCATGTTGAACAGGCGAAGGACAAGGAACAACCCCGTGGCCCTATCCGTGACAAGAACTTACCCAAATCCCCGGGAGGACTGGACGCACTTGAGAAAAGATTATTGAGGGAGGTTGGGACAAGAAAGCCACCTGCGGCAGTTCTCCAAAAGCTCAGGGAACTGGATGAGACGACTAGCGACGCAATACAAGAAAAGGTGAAGGAGAAGCAGGCACTCGGCGTAGAGAAACGCGTCAATTTGGCTGAAGGTAGCACTGCTGCCACGGCCGCTCCGAGTGAGGAAAGAGTGGAGGAAATTCACCCTCTCCTCAATCGTAGAAGGAAGAAACCACACGACGCTGGTCAAGATTCCAACCATCCAGAGGCCAAGAAGCCACCGACTGGTTTGACAAAGCAAGAAGAGGAGGCAGTGCGTCTGCGCAAGGCTGCGAAAGGAAGGGTCGCCGCATGGTTGGGAGATGCTGTTGATGCAGACCCGCCACCTCCAACAGAAACGCGAATTGTAGGAGTTACACAAACCTCTCCTGATTCAGAGGAAAGCTCGAAGGAGGAGGCCCCCAAAGAAGTGGCGCAGTCGGCACAAAAGGCTGACCCCTCTAAGATTCAACTACCCGGAAGGCGATCTTCTGGATTTATGCCAGTCTCGCGGCCTTTGGTGTCTCCTAAGCGTACGGCTGCGGACCATGGGGTGGAACCACCGTCCCCAGTGCCTATCGCGAAGAAAGGCGCTATTCAACAGCTCCAGGCAAAGTCTGGTGCCGGTTATGATATTCGATCTGCACGCGGCGGTAAAGGAGGTATTGTAACTTCCGTAGCCGCACTATGGGCGGAGAAAGCCAATGATGATCGACAAGCTGCTGCGCCAGCAAATGGTGTCCCCCTACCAGCGGTGATCAGGCTTGGAAAGGAACGAGTTGCAGTTCCAAGGTCACAAGCTGGGGGGATGGCCGCTGGTGAACCGAAGCTATTCAGGTATTCCTCTGCTGCTCTCAACAAGGTGCTGAATGGGGAGGGCGACGAAGCCAGTGGAGATGTATCTAGTCCGACCCCCAAGCCAAAGGCTGCTGCATGGGCCCGTACTGGCCTCACTCCAGCACGTTCAACCCCAAATAATCTTGGGATTAAAGCACCATCTGTACCTGCGAAGCTCTCGTCATCTATTGCAACGCCGTTAATATCGTCGACTGCTTCTCTTGCACGTCCTCAAGTGCGACCCTCAGACCTCTCCGACGTCTCCAAAGAAACTGATCAAACAAACCCTATTCCTCCAAGAGTTGCTCTTTCACCCTCGGTATCGGAGCCACGTCTTGCATCCAAGCCAGCTGCTAGTGTCGCCTTTGGACAAGGGAGACTAAAGGATCTCATAGCAAAGTATCAAGGCAACGCCCAGTCATAGGGTTTCATATTGGAGTATCACGCCCGTAATTTTATTGACCATTTGTTTCTTTACGATTGTCACGACCAAGTTTGATCTTTCCTCATTGTTTTGTATTTCGTCATGAACTAGTAACGACTGTGTAATCACTAAACAGACAAAGACTGTTTATTCCCTGAATACTGCGGTTTATGTACGGAAGCGGTGGAGGCTAGCCTTTCGGTTAGCTCTTGCAACTTACAAGCGAATTGAGCTATCTTCTTGGTTTTTTTACAATTCCGCCTATTGTAGGGCGAAATGTACCGGCACCACTTGACAAGAAGGGGTCTGCGGTTTTGAGGCTACTCCTGAGCAATGCAACGGCTGACGTTGCATCTTTCTTCGGCACGCTTCCCATTTCTGCCTTCATTCGTCTTCGTTTCTTGTATTCTTGTTCCTCCCATTCAGCCCTTTCTTGTGCCCAAGTTGCACTCGCTTCTTCGCGTACTTCGGCTTCATCCACTAGCTTCATTTCCGAAGGAAGAGCGTACTTGTCCTTCACCGAATCCTCTTCTTCCCGCTTTCGTTTTTCCACCTTTTTTGTTTCTCGAAATTGCTTTCGAATGCGCTTAGAAAGTTCGTAGGGATCGGAATTGAACGTGTCTGATAGTTCTTGTAGAGACTCTATTCTCGGCGCTCCGACCTCACGGGCATGACGAGATGATTCGGCCGTTTTCTCAACTTGAGCCAACGGATCCACTGGACCTGTCTTGGTTGGGTCGTTCTCTGAGGTATAATCGGCATCTATACTATTCCTTGCTACGAAATTCTTACCATGAATAGCAAACCCTCCCGCCTCTTCAGGATTCCATTCCTCATCCTTTTGACGAGCTCCTTCAGCGACAATATATCGCGTATGCTGCAGGGTGTTATATTGTATACTCACAGCTGAAGACCTCCCATACCTTTGGGTCCGTTCGTATCTCAAACCAACCGGAGCACAGATGGCACTTGCAGCGAAAGGCATAGACTGGTGTGGAGTAATACATCCCAACTTTTTGCTTCTCGGCATTAAATCGAACGCCCATTCCAATGTGTGCATTGCATGTCCCACTATTCGTCCCTCAGTGAACCAGATTAGAACGCACCATAACGGGCACTCACCACCAGATGTTGAACGGAAGCTCAAACCGAGTGATAAGGATACCCTGATCAATCTTCCTTGCCCTTACTCCTAATGCATGCTTTCCTTGATAGTCATTGAGCGTATGATGCTGCCGAGTAGCTCAGTTTGCTGTTGGCGGCACTTGATTACTGTTATACCTTGTTTGGGTCATAATCCGGTGGATAGTATTTGTTAAATCCCTGTAAAAAGCTTGAATTGGTATGATGGTTTAGATTAGACGCGAATGCCTTGCCTGCATGATTTGGTGGAGGACAAGATTGATGCTGACCACAACAAGCTATTGAATGGACAAGGACAATAATGGCAAGGAATTCCATTTCGCAAAAATCAGTGACCTTAAAATACCAGTCACTTTTCGAATGTAATCATCTCTGTTCATGCAAACGATAGACGACAAACACTGATACCGAATGGTAACTACCAGATCCCAGCTAGAAGGAACGCGCAAGCCATTGTCCTTCACAGAACTCCTAGACAAACCGGAATCTCGTTTCTCTGGACTTCAGCTCCCGTATGTTCACCTTGGAGAAGCACTCTGATAGCCTGCGCCTAAAGCAACCACAGAACACTCTCAGATCTCTATGTCACATGCCAGCTCGTAGCGGATAATAAACCGTTGACAATTCCATATCGGACCTCATTCAAGCCCTTCAAGAATAACTACATGTAAGGGCTTTACTGGCTAGGTCCCTGGCGTCTGTCTTACATGGCCATAGCTGGAATGAATGGATCACATTACCCATCAACTACTGTGATATTCCTTTGAATGCACAGATTACCTTTACTGTGTGGGATATCGCTGGGCCACGTACAACGACCCCAGTTGGAGGCACGACCTTTCGCATGTTTGGGAAGAAAATGTAGGTGGTTACACTATGTTTAGGCACTACTATATGGTTTTATAGGACTCTGAGGAGAGGAAAGCATCGTCTGCTTCTATGGAAAAGTCAGGAGGCAGACGGGTCCGTCAACAGCCAGACGCCAAGCAAAATTGGGCTGAGGGATGAAATGGGTCGTCTTGAAAAGGTTGGGACCCATTCATCCGCTTTTATCCGTACTGACAGAACCATAAGCTTATGAAGAAATTCGACCGGGGTGACTTGTCCAAGAACGATTGGCTGGATCGGATGGCATTCCGAAGAATTGAAGAAATCCATGCGGTAACGACTATGCATCATGAGCTCAATGGGTGGCTTATGAATCGTATTTAGGTGGAGGAAGCTAAATCTGACAACCTTTATCTTTACATTGACCTTCCCAAGTTCGAATTTCCCGTCGTATTCAATGAAGTGGTAAGTGTTTGTGATATACAATCCGCTTAAGATGGGAATAACCAGGACAGGAAACCTATCCTGTTGCAACTCGAACCATACCTGACCCTCAACCAACAAACCAAGTTCCAGTCCAATCCGTAATCAACGTTAATCAAGATCCTCATCTCTGGGCCGTATTAGATCCAGATATGGAACTAGAGAATCCTGTGGAAGACAAACACCGTCGTCTGGTTCGAAGTCATCGAAATGGCCCATTAGATCGCGAACTTAAGCCAAATCCGGAAATCAGAAATGACCTCAATGTAATATTGTCCTGCTTGTGTTTTTTCTTCACGATCTCACATTTCCATTGGTTAGCGCATCTTAAACTACGCACCAACGCAAGCTCTCCAATCGGAGGAGAAGGATCTTATATGGAAATTCCGCTATTATTTGAGTCGTGATAAGCGAGGATTGACAAAATTCTTGAAATCCGTTGCGTGGAGGGATGGAAATGAGGTCAAGCAAGCCGTGGAGATCCTACTACCATTGTGGACAGATATCGACGTCGACGACGCCCTTGAACTCCTTGGACCGGACACAGTCGATTCAAGGGTCCGAAGGTATGCTGTTAAGCAGCTGAACAGGGCAGGCGAGGACGTAAGTTCTCCCCGTTTTTGTGATCTCGCCGAGTGACCCTGACAATTTGGGATAATGTAGGAGCTGATGCTCTACCTACTCCAAATGGTGCAAGCACTAAAGTTTGAAAGTATGACCAACAGCGATCAACGTTCGTCGCGTTCAGCAAACAGTGTCATCTCTCAAGAGGACAGTGGGTTAGGCGATTTTCTCATCGAAAGAGCGGTCAAGAACACCGTATTTGGTAATCGCTTCTACTGGTATCTTATGGTGGAAATTGGAGTAGAAGACAAAGTGACCAGCAAGCTCTATGCCAAGGTGGTCTTTCGTTTTCAAAATCGAATCACTGAGGTGTTTATTACATTTGAATAAAGTTTCTTTTTCTTTACTGACTACAAATAGGTCGACGGTACGGAACGCCGAGATCTACTCAGGAGGCAGGCCGAGTTTATCCAGATTTTGTCGAACAAAGCAAGGGAATTGCGAACCTCCAAAGACGTCCGACCAAAGAAGATTGACAAATTGCGTGCGTTCCTTGCAGACTCTAAAAATGGCCTCTCTACCCTCTATCCTGTTCCTCTTCCACTCGACCCCACAAAGGAGATCATCGGAATAATACCCGAAAAGTCTTCCGTCTTTAAATCAAATCTTTTCCCGCTACTATTATACCTTCAATGCTCCGACGGCACCGACTACCCTGTCATTCTGAAAAACGGAGACGATATGCGGCAAGATCAATTGGTGATCCAGCTGTTCCGACTCATGGATAGGCTGTTGAGGATGGAGCATTTGGATCTCAAACTCTCTCCATATGAGGTCCTCGCGACAGGTTCGTTGGAAGGAATGGCACAATTCATACCAAGCAAGACGATTGCTGCCATTGTTGACGAATATGGGACCCTTGTGGAGTATTTGCGGGCATATTACCCGGATGATGGGAGTGTTGGCACATTTGGTGTCCAACCTTCTGTATTGGATACGTATATTCGCAGCTGTGGTAAGCAATCTCGCCATGCCTTTGACAGAGAACGCCCATCTCTGACCTAATTCTACCTATACCTAGCTGGATATTGTGTTGTAACGTATTTGACGGGTGTCGGGGATAGACATCTGGACAATTTGCTTCTTGCTCCTGACGGTACGTCGGTTGTACTTTCTCTATGCAATCTCATGTCTCACAACAATACCACAGGTCACTTCTTCCATGGTAAACCTATCGTTTTTTTTCTTGAATTCACCGCGTTTGCTTACTCCTTTCACCAGTCGATTTTGGCTACATCTTGGGCCGAGATCCCAAGCCGTTCCCACCTCCCGTTAAACTCTGCAAGGAAATGGTGCAAGCGATGGGTGGTGCGCAGTCTCCTCACTACCAACGATTCAATCGCCTGTGCTATACGGCGTTTACCTCGCTTCGGAAACACTCGAACCTGATCATCAACTTGGTGTCGCTCATGGTCGATGCGAACATTCCCGATATCAAGCACCGAGACGTGCACGAACACTTTTTGGACAAGTTCCGGTTGGATTTGACAGAGGAAGAGGCCATCAAGCACTTCGAGAGTCTGTTGCCGACAAGCTATTTCACAGCCATGTTGGACATGGTTCACCATTGGGCACAGTGAGTGATTTTCTTGCATTGTATATAATCGTCGCTCACACACGAGTAGATACTGGAGAAAATAGAGTCCGTATAATACTGGTCGAATTATAGTACATGAATAACACGGGAGCGCCCATGATTGCATACAGTAAACGAGGGAAAATAAAGGGTTTATTCACTCTTGTCGAGTTTAGGAACACTGACCAGCCATGGCAACGTCTTCGCGTTGAGCCGACGAAGCAACTTAAAGGTGGGATGAGCGATATTGCATTTATAACGGGAGAAGATGATGTCATACCAATGCACCCCATCTGACAGGATGATCTTTGCCATCCCATTTGTCATCGAGTTTGATGATACGGTCTTGGTCATCGAGTTCAATGACCACTGTGCTCTTCATGACCTTCTTCGTTCCGATACCCTTAATCGTGTATTCCTGCTCCTGGTGATAGACTATGCGATTGGGATTTGTAGTCGAGGAGAGTACCTTGTAATTGAGTGTCACAGACTTTGGGAACAATTTGGGCATCCCAAACCATTGTGGTGCATATTCTGGATAGCCTGTGAAAGTCATATAAATTTCCAGAATTTTGATTCGTGAATCTGCAGTTACATACCAATGCATTGCGAAAGAGGATCCTACAGCAGGAACAAGAGTCAATGAAATTACACTGGTTGGGTTTTCATCTTGTTGCTTACCTCAAACACTGCATCTGGGCTCCAAGACCGTTGAAATATTTCTATCGTCGGTCTGGAACAGAATAACTGTTGGGCTAGTGTCAGAACGGAACTAACGGTCTTCGGCCCACTCTAGGTCGACGTCATATATATGCGGGATAACGGACCTCCAAGACATCCTCCAAAATTTGTTTCCTTTTTCCTTCGAGCACAATTCCAGCGTTGGAAGTGCTGGGCGAATGGGTAGAACTAGACATACTTGAACTGTGCCGGTGGCGTCGTGTAGCCGCAGCCGCAGCGTCCAATGGTGGAGATTGGAGATTGGTCTGTCCACTGGTAGCTGATACAGCGTCAATCGAAAGAATGTTCAAGACGAAGAGAAAGAGGAGGATGAAGAATAAGCGGTGGAGATGAGAGAGACGACGGGGCCAAAGGTTTATTGGTTTTGCAGAACACGACGATGAGGATGCGGCGTACATGAGGAGAAATGAGCAGCTCCAGAAACCCCACTCAATAGATGTGTTCCAGTGAGATGAGGACCGTGGACTTTGGATTTGTGAAAATGTTGGATCGGCGCTGGTGAGAGGTCTACACTAGGACGTCTGGCTCCAGGCGTCTGCTGGGTTGGGGAAGGAATTGGTGAGGTTGAGGGCGAAGTTGTTGTCGTTGAACTTATAACAGAGGCCATAGTTATTGGGATGCGATTCAGAGTACAAGATCGTAGTTGGAGTCGAACAAGCGTCATGGTCTCGGCAGCCGCAATGAGATAAGCAAAATCAAAGTCCTCGATAAAAAATCGGGAATGTATATATAAGAGTAGAGGATAACCCGATACATAATATTTTTACTTCCGGAGATCGATCAGCTTTCGTCAGAGGTGACGTTTGGTGCTCCTCTCTGCTGCCCATTGCCGCTGAAGGGTCCACTGCTTCTTTTGATAATCCATAAGGACCGGTGTGAGATCCCAAAGTCCAAAGGATGGCCAAAGCGTCTCTAAGAAATGTACCTGGGTATCGGAGCACGTCTACAAACTTATAAGCATGTGATAACCAACGGACCCTGTCTCGATATTCACCTGCCATAAGAAATAATTACTCAGCCTTCGGACACCACTAGTGCGGACGAGAATATCCAACGGCGGTGAGCCCGGGATTGCCGTCATCATTGCACCGTCGATGTCATCCTCTGTAATTTGTCTGTAGTGGCGATGTATAATGTTAGTAGAAGAAAGAAGAAAGTATCATTACATACTCTGGAAGTATTTCGCCATCTACACATCGTTGGATGGTAGCCTCAATCGCTCCAGCAATTTCGTCTTGTGACGTGTAAGGCATGCATATGTTCAACAGGGCCCTAGAGATACGATGAGTTGCGCTTCAAAGGATTGCATGTGATCCCACTTTTTGTTTCGTTTTGTCATCTCCTCGACGCCTCGCAAGACCTCTTGGACATCTGGAGGCATCATTTCCGTCCTCCCTATTCCCGCAACCCGTACGCTGTATTTTTCTAGTAGATCACTATTTCAAGCGATTAGAGGTGACACTGGTACCATAGAAATACATCCTCACCCATGCTGAGAGATTTCGAGTAAAGATCGTTTAATAAGTTCCATGAGCGCGTCCACCTCTGATTTTGGTCGCTTGAAGTTTTCAATCGAGAAGGCATAGACGCTGACGCATGGGATACCCAGTCGCATACACAGTTCCAACACCTATAGAAGCCACGTTTCGTCAGGAGCGTTTCGATTCAAACACGCAATACTACCAACATTTCTCAAAGCTTGAGATCCTTGGTCGTGTCCTTTTGCTACAGGTTCGTTCTTTCTCCTTGCAAACCGTCGATTACCGTCCATAATAAAGGCGACGTGGTTGGGGATTGGTCCAGCTAAGAGTGCAAATACAATAATTCGCTGCATAAGTGCGTGAAACCATATTTGTAAGAGTGCCAGGAATCGCCTTATTCCAAGGGCCATCGTGGTCGAGTCGGAGTTGGTTGCAAGATGTGGACGACTTTTTGGAGAGAGAGAGAGAGAGAGAGGTCTTTATTTTTCCATCGCTAGCAGGTACACAAGTGGAACCAAGGCGCGATCTGACAAGCAGTCCGAGGACGACTTTTTGGACCTGACCATGTCCGCACCCTCCGCGGTTTGTATTTATCATTTCAAGTTTACAAGATCGTTTCTTATGGTACAAATCGTTTGAAAATTATAGTGGAGGCAGTTCAACTTCTTTCAAGCCGCCCGTGTTAAGGACGCACATGATCTCGCCGCGCCTCCAGAGACATTCAAGGCTCGTATCTCCATTTCTATGAGCTTCTCATGTCCGTGTATACTGAGGTTATATCCCAGTAGAACATCTCTGATATAGGATGTATCGCTTCGAGCTCGCAGGGTCTGTTGGTTGCCGACATTCAGGGTAATATACATCTTCTCGATAGTGATTTCGAGCCGGAAAGGTCATGGATTGCCCATGAAAACGGTCATGTCACCCATATAGTCGAGAAAAGAGGTATTCTTATTACCCTTATAGTACGTGTTCCTCCCATTTTCAATTACTTGTCCGCGCTGACAATGTGATAGGAAGAGGTTGGGGTTCGCTACCCAATCCTCAAAATCTGGGACCTTGAACATAAAGATAAGGGCACGGGTGATCCCGTCTTACTTCGCTCATCCAAAATTCAACATGGCACTCGACCGCACCCAGTCTCAACCATTGCACTTTCGTCTGGTCTCTCTCATCTAGCTATCGGTCTCGCGGATGGAACAGTACTATTTATGCGTGGACTCGACCAGTATATCTTCAATAGTTCCAACACACAACTTAACCATCTCCCCAAACCGAAAATGATTCACGAGGCGTCATCTGATTCTATTACTGGCTTAGGATTCAGAGAACCGTTTGTATCAGATGATCCCTCCACGAATCACCTGTACCTCTTCATCGTCACCCTTTCTCAGATTCTTTCTTATCAGGTGACGGGGAAGGGAACGGGACAACCACCTATGGTCGTGGATGATTTAGGTGCAGAGACTGCATGCGCCACGATGAACCAAAAAGCGACAGACATGATTCTTGCACGAGAGGAGGCGATTTACTTGGCAAACACTGAAGGCAGAGGACCTTCGTACGCTCTCGATGGGCCTAAAACCTCGATATTGACTCACAAGGGCTACCTCGTCATCGTCTCTCCTCCGTTCGTTCCCTCTGTCACGTCAGCATCGGCGACAGTGAGACGTTTCGTCGCAAGTGGGAAAACGGGCAATGTCCCAGGTGGTAGTGCCGGTGTGGGTCCAGCAAATATAGGCGATATAAGCAAAGTCGTCGTTTTCGATGTGGAGAACAAGTATATTGCCTATTCGAATACGTTTCGCGAGACGGTCAAGAATGTATTTTCGTGTTGGGGAAGACTGTTCGTTTTGACAAATGAGTCCACTGTGAGCCGTCTTCACCCGATTGGGGCTCTCACATGTATTCTCCTGTGCTGATCTGGGATCGTCGCAGCTGTATCAACTTTCAGAGGCGTCGATGGCCTCGAAGCTAGACATACTGTATAGCAAGAACAACTATGCACTTGCAATTTCAATGGCCAAAAGTCAAGGTTTGGACGAAGCATCGGTGGCAGATATCTATCGACGGTACGGAGACCAATTCTATAATGCAGGGGATCACGAAGGAGCTATGGATCAGTATCTACGAACCATCGGGTCATTGCAACCCAGCTATGTCATTCGTAAAGTACGTCCTTTTTGATTCCCCTCCATCATATTCACATGTCTTCTCGCCAGTATTTGGATGCTCAACGAATCCAATGTCTCGTGGATTATCTCCAAGAGCTTCATGCTCAGGGACTCGCAAACTCGGACCATACGACGCTCCTTTTGAATGCATATACGAAGATGAAAGACGTGGATCGCTTGGATGCGTTCATCAAGGGTGATGCGCAAAAGGGAGTCAGCTCCGATTCGAATGAACTACCATTCGATTTAGAGACGGTGATCCGGGTTTGTCGGCAAGCAGGCTACTTTGATCATGCTGTCTACCTGGCCAAGAAATACGAACGGCATGATGATTATCTGAGAATTCAGATCGAAGATGCTGGGAATTACCGTGATGCTCTGGAGTATTTGAGAAAACTCGGACCTGCTGCCGTGCGTCATTTTATTGTTATCCTCTTTGTGCAATAAGCTAACAAGCTGTCCACCAGTCGGAAAGCAACCTTACTCGGTACGGCCGCGTGCTATTAGAGAAGCTTCCGGAACAGACCACACAGTTGTTCATCGATATTTGTACTGGAAGTGGCTTCGTTTCCGGTACGCTTGATGAGAAAGAGGATCTCGACCCGGCAAAAGTTCCAGCCTCCGCAGGTGCCGCAGGATCTGGAGGTGGACCATCCTATCTCTCCTACCTCGCTTATAACCGGAACAGCGCTGCGATATCCGCGAGTGGGGATGCGGCTTCTACTACACCATCCGCTCAGAAGGAAGCTGGCAGTTCCAAACGACAAGAGGATGTCCCTTCTATGGCGTTCGACCCATCGCATAAAAAACGTGCTTCAACGGCGAGGGCGTCTATATACTCAGCTTCTAGAGGATCCAGCCCTCCTCCCGGACAGGGAAAGTCCCAGCAACGACAGCTGCCTTTTGTTCGGAAACCATCTCCAAGAGCGTATTTTGTTCATTTTGTTGATCACCCTGAACACTTTATTCGCTTCCTCGAGGAAGTGGCGCTCTCTAGGTGGGGACAAAAGGTGGATCTGAAGACTGGAACTTCGGAAAAGAAGGTCGTGGACGCTCCAGATGCGGAACAACTTCCATTTACTGATGCGGAGGCAGACAAGCAAGATCGAAGTGCCGTTTGGAATACCCTCATTGAGCTCTATTTGACATTGTCAAATAAGCCATCCGATGTGGACAAGAGCAAAAAGGCTGAAGTGGCGAAAGCCATGAAGACGAAGGCATTGCACGTCCTCAAGAGCTCCTTCGAATTTGATTCCACACACGCCTTGCTCGTTTGCTCTACTCAGCAATTCACCGAAGGTCTTATCTTACTTTGGGAGAGGCTACGGATGTATGAAGACATTTTGCGATTTTGGATGGACAAAGAAAAGGCATTGGAGGGCTCTAATGAAGGGGTCAAGGGTGACCAACCTTCCTCAGAGGTCCTGCGATATCTCAACCGATATGGGGAATCGAATCCTCATTTGTACCCATTGGTGCTGCGGTTCCTTACATCGACGCCCATTTTGCTGCAAAGACATACGACAGAACTGACGGCCATTTTGGAGCACATCGAAGAAGAGAAGATTATGCCACCGATTGGGGTCGTGCAAGTGCTCAGTCGAAACGGAGTGGCTAGTGTCGGACTGGTGAAGCAATGGCTGATGAGGAGAATTGGAGAATCGAAGAGCGATATTGAATCGGTATGTCCCCCTTTCGTTGAATGAAGTGGATCAAATGTTGGGTATTCTGACGATGAGGGATATAGGACCGCCGGTTGATCGACTCATATCGTTCGGAGACCGCAGCGAAGCTAAAGGATATCGCAGAACTCTCTGATCCAGATGTGCCCAAGGTCTTCCATGTGACACAATGTGCTGCTGGAGATGGTCCATTGGAGTTGCCAGCGGTACACTTTATGTGCAAGCACAGCTATCATCAGAGGTGAGTAGCCTACTAAGTGCTTATTTGCCTTTTCACTTATGTTCGGTTCTCTTACAGATGCTTGGGCGAACACGAGACGGAGTGTCCAATCTGCGCCACACAGCATGGTGTGATTCGACAGCTTAGAAGAGACAATGAGCGTATTGCACAACAGCACGACATATTCCTCGCCGACGTAGAGGAGAACGGTTTCTCCGCAATAGCGACCGCTTTCAATCGGGGGATCATGAACGTTGCTCGTGTCGAGAATGGGTTACCAGCATAGTGCGGTTCAATCTGTTTCTGATCATAGTAGAAGCCCACTTTATGACATGTCTATTTCTTTTTGTTGGATTAAATCCTGTAACATGTTCGGTTGGCTTAAGACTTACTATCTTTTGCCACGAATGTAGATCACTTTCTGTCTCGCATATTAAAGACTGGTTGGTCCTACACTGAAACTTCTGATATAACGGCCACATATATGTTCACCACCAATCCAAAGAGCTGCTATTTCTGAACGATATTGGCTACATACTATTCTCCATGCAACGTAATGTGATTCGACAACTAAGAAGAGACAACGTGCAACAGCATGATGTGCTCCTCGCCGACGTCGAGCATACGGAGAACGGTTTCCCCGCGATAGCGACCGCCCTTACTTAACCGGCGGTACGTCTCTATTAGATGGGTTACCAGCGTGATGTGAACTCTATAATCTCTTACTTCACTGTATGGCTTGTGCTGTTTAATGGGGGATGTCCTTGTGCACTTGGATCGGGATATAGATAGCTCCTTGTTACCATCTGCTGGATCTATCGCTTCGGTGGCTGTCCGCACCTTTAGCACTTTCCCGCCGCCATTACTCGCCAATTTCTCCTGCTGCTGCTGCTGGGCGCAGCAAGCTTTTTCTAATCCTCTTTCTCTTCTTTTAGTTTCAGTTTGCTTCTTTCTTTCTTTCAGCGACATTCTCTACCATCGTTCACCTACCCACGATTTCCTTAAGAATCTTGCACGGCACTCTCTCTAATAACGACCACTCCCTTTCGAAATGTCTTCTTCTGCATCTTCTTCCACTTTGCACTTGCCAGGTTGGTGTCCCATTTCAGCTGGCAAGGATCATTAGTCCAGACCTGCTAACCATATGTCTTAAAGAACAACGCCCAGAGGCGGATTCACTACCAAGAAAAATAGGAGAATTTGGTTATGTTCCTCCTTTATCTCCCAAATCAGCGGAATTATCAGCCGCCCATGAACAGAACTCGCAGACGCTTCCCACCCGCCATCCAGCGGACCGTGATACGCCCTCGTCTAGAGCATCTGAAACGACACCGAATCCGAACACGACGACAGATCCTACAAATTCGAATTCACCAACATCTAGCAGCAGTCCCTCCTCAGCACCGAAGAAAGCTCGTTGGTCGTTAGGAGGCGTGTCGGCCATTTCGCTCACTAGGATCCTCCTCCTCCTCTTGTTCCTTGCAGGCACAATCGCTGCTTGGGCAGTAACAATTATTCGTTTCAATTCCATGTCGAATACGTCGGATGAAAGCAGTAATGGTGGTGGTGGAGATGGAAACAGCAACCCGAGTTCATCCTCTGATTCCTCCTCGTCCTCGTCTTCTCAGGATTCAGACATCTATGTTGGTCCGAAGTTCTCGTCAATGGTCATCGTACATGTGTCCTTTACGGTGGTCGTCCTGGTCGAATTGTTGTTCTTGGAACGGTCGGTTTATCATGCGAGAGCAGAGCGATATTTGCACAAGAATGGAATTCCAATGGGAGGGACAAATGCATCCATGGGAATCGCTCCCTGGAATCGTCCTCCGCTACCCACCTATGCGGCTGCGCTCGCAGAAACTGGTGTAACCACGGGCGACGTCGAAGACAACCTCAGTGAGTCTCCTCTCCCTCTTTTAGTAATTCACCGATACTAAGACCACTCTCTCTAGTTGCCATTCCACCTCCTCCAGCTTATGGAAATACAAGAGGCAGCGTTCTTCTCCTTGCTGGGACCTTGCGAGATAGCCTCGTACGGGGTCGCAATAGAAGCTCGCAGCAGAGTCAGCAATCCAATGATGCAAGAGAGGTGACTCCAAGAGAGATGGAGGAGGCCAATCGCAGTAGACCTATAAGCTACGATGCCTCTGAGGAAGTGGACAATGCCATGCGGGCGAGAGAGTTGGAGCAAGCTCTAGCGAGATTAGAGCAAGATGGAACCCGTGGAACCGGACGTGTTTGAGTGTCTCCCCCCTCTCCCCTGCGAAGAAATGAACATTGGATAGCCTTTATTACAATTTTTGGTTCGGCAAGCAGCGCTTGCCACAATCACAAACCAACACTCTCTTTCCTTTTTGCGAACATTCCTTTCCGTTAACTGGATGTACATGTAGTTTGAATGATACCGAACAGTGTATATCTTTTGGCAATTTTGTAGCTGAACGATTCAGAATTTTGGGGGGAACATTCATTTTGCTCGCGGCCGAACGGGAAGGAACTGTTTTTCTACCTTCGACCTTACTTTCTCCACATTTTCCCCCTCGAGTTGGATTTGAGCAGTTCCCTTCCATCCTATACGGCATATAAATACGAAAATGTATAGGAATTCAACCCGTGTCCTTCGTCAGAGTCGAATATCTGCTATCGGAGGTAGTCGTCGGTGTATGGCGTCGCAGGTGAGAGTCAAATAGGCTTTTTGGAACTATGCTCCCGTGTTTATTAATGTCGATTACTGACTGAGACAACCTATCTTACTCCTTTGCGCAGCCCAGCACGAGTTACAGAGCCATAACACACCCTGAAGACGAGTCATCCCTCCCAGAGAATTACCTTGCCCAAATCAAGTCTCATTCCGAATATCTCACCAATACGTATGCACGTCCTCCACTCATTCTATCCCACGGCAAGGGCTCGTGGGTATACGACGTTATTGGTCGCAAATACCTCGATTTCAGCGCAGGAATTGCCGTCAACGCGTTGGGTCACGGAGACGAAGAGATTAGTCAATTAGCAGGCGAACAAGCGTCAAAGATGATTCATACCAGTAACGTATGGTACAACGAATGGGCTGGGGAACTCGCCAAATTACTGGTCGAAACGACGAAACAACATGGTGGGTTGGGATTCGCACCAGGGGGGAAGGATCAGAGAGGAGAAGGTGGTGCAAAAGTCTTCTTTTCGAATTCGGGTACAGAGGCAAACGAAGGTGCGCTCAAGTTTGCGCGGAAATATGCAAAGGAGTTTTGGGCAAACGAAATGACGAATGGAGTTGGAGCGGCGAGGAAATGGGAAGATTCGACAAAGACGCGTGTGATTCATTTCACGAATGCGTTTCATGGTCGATCGATGGGTTCCCTTTCGGCCACGGCGAATCCGAAATATCAACTCCCGTTTACGCCGTTGATTCCTGGATTCGAGTTGGTGAAGTATGGGGATATCAATGGGTTCCGTGCGACAATTGGACCGGATACGTGTGCGGTCATTGTGGAACCTATCCAAGGCGAGGGAGGCGTTTTCGAAGGAAGCGAAGAGTTCTTCAAGACGTTACGGGCAGAATGCGATAGAGTCGGTGCGGTACTGATATTCGATGAGATTCAGGTGTGTTGGTGTATGGCTAAAGCGCATGGCTCCTGATAATTGGACTTTTCTCCTTTTAGTGTGGTCTATTCCGCTCCGGCAATATGTGGTCACATTCTACATTTCCTCTAGACTGTCACCCAGATATTGTGACTATGGCCAAACCCCTCGCCAATGGATTCCCCATCGGTGCGATCATGGTTCGGGACCATATCGCAAAGAGCATCACGCCAGGTTCGTTTCCCTTCTTTTGCGCTTGTTCAGACTATCAAATTCTCACCTACAATACAAAATTTGTTTAGGATCCCATGGAACAACCTTTGGAGGCTCTGTGTTTGCTACCCGACTAGCACACCACGTCCTCACTCGACTATCTTCCCCAACATTGACGGCACATATCAACCAAGTCTCTGCTCATTTACAATCCCGTCTCTCCAAGCTTCAAACCCATTTCCCAACTCTCGTCACGGAGCCTGCACGAGGAAGAGGTCTCATCAGGGGTATCCCCTTCACGGATCAAACGATCCCTGGCAAGCTGGTTGATGCCGCTCGTCAGAGGGGTGTGTTATTATTGACGGCTGGAAAGGACGCCGTACGGTTAGTACCAAGCTTGAACGTTGAAAGGGCGGAAATCGATTTCGCCATGGACGTGATCGAGAGTATACTAGGCACATTGTCCGTTGACCAATGATTGCCCCCTTTCGAAGAATAGATAGACGTCTTAGTCTTAGAATTTTGTCTTTTCACTCCAACCACGGGTAGATTTCAGGCTCATTGATTGGATTAAATTTGAATGAAATCACTTTTATTGGCGCCAGGACTTACTTGTTGGTTGACACTGGGGATCAGAGGATGAAGGGGGGTGACGATAGGAGGGTAGTCAATGGATAGGACAGAGGTGAACTAATAGCGGAAAGTAAGGTGAATGCCGAAATGGCCGAGTACGAGGCGAGATTGGAAAGAGATCCAGCGAAGGAGTGGGAGATTTATTGCACGAGTAATCTAGTGAAGGAGGGGAGGAGAAAGCCGATAAGGATAGTGGGAGGAAGCGTTGCTACACTTCAATAACCGTTAAGAAATTTGATTGTCCGCATAGGATTTAAAGGAAGGTTTCAAAAAGTGAGTCCAGGCGCCCCATAGTTGTTACTGAGTTTGGCGCATTGTTGAGTTTATGGTGGCATTGTACATCGGGTGAAAGAAAAGAAAGGGCGGAGATGGATCGGTGGCTGGCTTTCATCGCCTAGGGATAGCTCTGTCCACTATACCGGTGCCATGGGGCAGTCTGCTTTCCGACATCTCTACATCATCGTCCTCATCAGAATCATTGCCTATCGGTGAGAGGAATGCCATCCGTTCTTCAGCAGTCGACGGTTCACGGCAGTGGCGGGTCGACGAGAATGGCGATCTTGGCGGTAATTCTTCTAATGGTCGATAAGTAGGAAGCAGAGAGTCCCCGGACATATCGCAAGGGTCGACATCCTCGAGCTCGTGATCGACTGCTCTGCGGGCGACATGGCCAAGATAGAGGAGTAACAGGAAGCAGAGGACTACCCCGACTCCTGTGCTCCACTTCGCCAAGTCGTGGCTGCGCTGTTCAGAAGCGGTCGTTTCGTTATCGATCCCTTGGCCTTCGCCGACTCCATGATAGGCTTTGAAACTTCGAATGCCATTTCCAATACTAGTGTGGATCACGACCTTGAGTAAACTAGCAGCAGTGCATCCAATGTACGTTCTCCATCGTAGGCTTGGGCTTGCCGCGAGGAGCACGTTCATCACATTGTATGGGTATGGCGCGAACCGTACGAGGAACAGGAGCTTTGGGTTCCGAGATACGGCTTGAACTGTGCGAGCGAACGATGGCATATGCTTGAGTAAATTGACCAGGGACGAGCCGAAGAATTGTCTAGAGATGAAATAGACGGCAATGGCACCAAAGAGAGAAGACGTGTAGGAAAGCACGAATCCTGGCCAAGTGCCCCATGTGTACCCGGCCAGCATCATGAGAGTGGAATAAAGCGGAAAGGGAGCTAGGCACAAATTGAGTCAGGACCCATGCCACTCCGAAAATAACCGGAATACTTACGGATCGTTGTCAGCACTATCAGTGCGAACATGTATGCGTAGCCCGTATATCCTTCGTTGACCAGCCATAACGATAGGTTGTCTAGAGCAGTAAATACTTCCGTCTTCCAGAAGGCGATTGCTACCAAAAAGCCAACACTTGTTGCGATCCACGCTCCAAATGAAAGCCATATCCTGACTTTTGGTGGTAGGTTTTGAAGGCAACCGCACATACTCGTCTCGTTGGAGAAGGAAGGGGTTGGGGGATAATGCGGGGAACGGGCAGCCGCATCAGAAATACTCCGCCCTCTATAGCCATGACCATAATGTCTCCGATGAGAGTTAGATAAAGAAGGATATTGAGTCTGGGTGGCATCTCGGGACGGTGCTTTCTCGGATAGAGGTTCGCCTGAGGGATTGACAGCACAGTCAGGTGCAACACGACCCCTTGAGCTTCGCCGCGGTTGATGCTCTCTTATCCTATTATCTTCACTGTGGTTGCGATTGCCTTTCAAGCGGGTGCTGTCGTTGCTGCTGCTACCTGAGCCAGCGTTACCAGAATGGTAATTCGAAAGCCGTGACGAATGCGCCTTTGAAGAGCTGAGAGACGGGTCGACTCCTGAGACGGAGCGTGAAATAGATGGACGTTCGAGTTGGGAGTAGGCGGGGGGAGCGCCAGGATATTCGTTCGATAACGGTCCAACGTTCATGCGAGCGGTCCTCTGCGTCGACGGGACGCCGTAAGGGCGGCTGAAAGAATCCATGTAAAATGATTGCGGGTATGGTGTATGTTCAACCTGGAGGACAAAGTAACTTAGCTCGGGCTCATTCGCATTCAGTGTGAGCGAGGCAGGGCTGCTGGCAGTGGCAATGGAATTTGTTCAAACTGGACCAATAAAGCCACTCTAGGCGCCATTTTGTTCGGAAATACGCTCGATGATGACAGGAATACTTACTGTTTAGTACTGTGCCTCAATGGGGGCACACGTTTGATTTGTTGAGCCCTTGGGCTGTCGAATTCGAAAAATAACGAGGGTCGAACGGAGAGCAAGCAATGCTGCTTGAATCCGTTTGGAAGTTATAAAAGGAGTGCTTTGACTGGGCCCGGTGCAAGCAGTCGTCGCCTCGAAACCGCGGGCGTCGTTGGCGCGAAGCTTCTGGACCTTGCCCACCACCCATCTGGTAGCCACTGGACCACAAGGATGCGCGAGAAAAAGTCACAGAAATCCCAAATTTAATTCAGTAACTGATGTATACTCAGGGTTTTACTCATGGGAGAAGCAGCAATTGGCAAGGTCTGGCACTCGTCTTCTACGATATCGTTACGGTGGCTAAGGACTCACATCATTCCGCAGTCTTCAATGAGAGCAGTTATTTTGTACGTCCTTTCTGGTTGACTCCGTTACATCTGCGTCTAAGCCTTTCCAGTAAAAACACTATGCCGGACCTGGTAGAATAATAGGCTTTCACGGATCAGACGAGAGTATATTAATGTTCTATTAGACCCGACGGTTGACGACGACCAATTATTATGAAACGGAGAAATATAGGTTCTTTGATGGTGCAAATGCCCTGTCTGTGGTCGACTGTGGCGGTCAGATTGACTTCTTCGAGAGTTATCTCAGTGACGATGGGCAACAAATGCTTTTTGCGCATGTATCAGCACTGATATATGTGTTTGAAGCCAAGAAACTCGACTCGACTGGTCGTCCACTGGCGGACAGTCTCCAATACTTCTGTCGGTGTCTCGAAGCTTTGCAGAAACATTCTCCCAACGCACCAGTATTCGTGCTTATTCAAAAAATGGACCTAGTAGACAATGATCGGAGACAGTCCACTTTTGATTCTTGGGTTACTGCACTTAGAGAAGTCGCTGAGGACGCCACTTGGAGCGCGTATGGGACGAGCATCTACGAAGATACCCTATATCGAGTATGTTTATATTTGCAACATGTCATGTCCGACTGACCGCTTGTCAGGCATGGTCAGCTGTTATCCAGGTACTAGTCCCAAACATTGCAGCTCTAACGCAAAACCTCAACACCCTCGCTAAAGCGTGCGGTGCTGTGGAAGCGGCCATTTTTGAGAAGAATACTTTCCTTTTGGTCGCAAGGTCAAGTACAGAAGAACAGGCTAATGAATCGCTTGTAGCAGTCCATGATCCGTCAGTGCCTGCTCCTGCTCCAGCCAGTGCCAGTACAGGTAGTCTTGGCCAAGCGAACCGCTTCGAAATGATATCAAAGCTTATCAAAGCGTTTAAGCACGATGCAAAGGAGTACGCTCGGGAGCCATTCCGTTCACTCCAGATGCAAATGGAGGGGTTTACTCTTGTTCTCACGGAACTAACCACTACATCGTATATACTGATCATAGGGACCAACGATGAACCCCGAATCAGTTGGTCTTTCTCAATCGAATCTCGATCTTTCGCTAACTGGTAGCCAGCTCCTGAGGCCATCAATCTTAATATCGTGCATATACGGAATAGATTCGAGGATCTGCAAGCTGCTGCGAAGTGAGACCAAAAAATATTGTACTCTTTCAAAAAAGTTCAGCAGTTGTCTTGTTCTGTACATGCCTGGTTGTGAATTCAGCCATTTGGACCCGACTCATTCACCTCTCAGATGCCCACACCTCTTCATCTCGACAGTGCTGCTTACAAAAAAGCGCAGAAGCTTCATAAAAAGTCTAAGAAGACACAAGCATCTGAGAATCTACCTGCATTGCGGGAGCAAGAAAAGACATTCAAGACCAACTTTCCACCACCACCTTTAGACGACGTAATCGACCTTTCGTGGGACTCTGAACTGCATGGAAATGCTTGGAAGGGATCAAAGGATAGTACTGAATTGGCGAGGATCAGATGCCACAACAAAGAGACCAAAGCGTATGGAATAAGATCCTTGCCAGGTGTGTGAGTATCGAATCTTGCCTGTCCTCACTGTGTTTCTCATATTTATATTAGGATTTGTCCTCCTTCCGGGATATCTTTCACCTGAAGCTCAGCGGCAGTTAATTAGGTCGACACTGACGGACCATGCCAAGTATCCAAACGAGAATAATCTCGATACGCATTACCAAGTACCTCAAGATGGATTATGGGTGACATGGGAGGCATATAATCAAACTCGAAACGTCGACGATAGCGAAGAACCAATCGTTTCTGTGAAAGAAGTCCAAGAAGGCACATCAAAACAAGGTTCTATGCGAGAACTCACCGAAAATACACCCGCAAGTGTGAGCAATTTTGCTGAATTGCAAGCTATGGAAAGGGTGGCTCCCCCTCCATCAACCACCGTCCAGCCGCTCCCAATATCGAAGATTCTCAAAAAGTTGAGGTGGTCTAACCTTGGCTATTTTTATCATTGGGGCACAAAATCGTACCAATTCGACCGGTCATTAACCCCCGTACCTTTGGACGTGGTCGATATTTGTAGGGCTTGCGTTGCAACGGTAGATTGGAGAGACGTATGGAAAGATGGTGCTGATCTTGAGTCTGGAGAATGGGAAGGTTACAAACCAGACTGGTCAGACTGGCCTCAGACGTTTGGTGAGCTTGACATTGTGCCATCTCCTCCAACTGCTTAATGAATCTATAGTTCCTGAAGCAGGAATAGTCAACTTCTATCAACTGAAAGTGCGTTGCATACACAAACTACGGAGGGACACCATCTCTGACATCGCACTAAGGATACGCTGATGGCGCATGTAGATAAGTCTGAATTATCTTCTACATCTCCTTTGGTGTCAATCTCGTGAGTACGAGGTTGATATCTTACCACCTACCGTAACCTGTGATCCAGACTAGGCCAGGCGAGTGTCTTCCTAATCGGCGGTCACACAAGAGACACGCAAGCAATACCTATTGTTCTGCGCTCTGGAGACGTTCTAATAATGTCAGGACCTTGCTGTCGGCGCGCGTTTCATGGTATGTAACTACTCGTGTTTGTGCGGATGGCGTAGCAATGCTCAAATCGATATTAGGTGTACCTCGAATTTTAGAAGGTACTTTACCTGTGTATCTGGAGAAAACTGCCGACCCAAGCGAGGGATGGGGGCTGATAGCGGAATATTTGGAAACGACCCGTATCAATATCAACGTGAGACAGGTGTTTCCTCCGAATTTTCCGTACGAAGAGCATGGATTAGATTTTCTAAGAAATAAAGCGTAGCCTTTTGTGCTGTCATAATCCGAAGTGGTATTCGCCGAGCTGTGATTTGATGCTTGAAAACCTTTGCTCTCGACCAGGCCGTCTCCAGACATGCTTGCGAGGGTTTCGACGCCATTACGGCCAGTAAATCTATTTGCATGCTCTCGAAATGCGATATCTGCTCCCGCTAAGCGGACCATTGGGGTGTGTCTAGCCAGCTGGAAGCTCAAAGGAGTAGAGCGCTAATAAAACGGTGGTCTGTAGGTCAGGATGGCTTCCACATCCTCTTCTGAAAGCCAAGTATGTATTCGTCAAGGCGAACGAGATTTATGGGTGCTAATCAACATCCCATTGCTTTCCGCAACATTCGACAGGCATCTTTCCTCACCTCGCGGACAAGCTTAGTCGCTATCAGCACATTTACAGTGGGAACTATTGCTTGGTATACGCACCTCTATGGAACTATTCCTTTTATTGGACAAGTCAGCGCAAATTCGCCGTCTGAAGAAGGTCTTCATCCAACCGCTTATCCGTGGAGTCACAACGGTTGGTTCCAAACATTCGACCATTCCAGGTGGGTTTTTTTGTATCATATGCTTCAAGTTAAAACTCCGAATTCCCATCGCTTACTCGGTCCTGTGTTTTGGTTTCCAGTATTCGACGAGGATATCAGGTGTACAAGGAAGTCTGTGCTGCATGCCACTCTCTAGAACGTATCGCTTGGAGAAATCTTGTTGGTGTATCTCACACTGCCTCGGAGGCAAAGGCAATGGCAGAGGAGGTCGAATACCCGGATGGTCCAAACGATCAAGGAGAGATGTTCCAACGACCTGGAAAGCTTTCGGATTATTTACCTTCACCATATCCCAACGAAGAGGCTGCTCGATCCAGTAAC
Source organism: Serendipita sp. 411 (assembly GCA_019627755.1). Taxonomy (NCBI): domain Eukaryota; kingdom Fungi; phylum Basidiomycota; class Agaricomycetes; order Sebacinales; family Serendipitaceae; genus Serendipita; species Serendipita sp. 411. Next base: position 27,366 of record WSTS01000005.1, on the reverse strand, counting down.
GGTGGTGCTCTCCCTCCCGACCTTAGCTTGATTATCAAGGCGAGGCATGGTGGCTGCGTAGGTTGAAACCGTTTAGTTACGCATGTGGTCCTCACTCCTTCTGGTTAGGACTATGTATACTCTCTGCTCACTGGATACGTCGACCCCCCTGCAGGAGTGGATATTCGTGAAGGTTTGAACTACAATCCATATTTCCCAGGAGGCGCGATTGCGATGGCGAGAGTCCTTTTCGATGGTCTTGTCGAATATGATGATGGTGAGTTATTGTTGAGAAGATTTTCGGCGAATGGCTGAAACTACTTTCCCACCCACAGGCACACCCGGCACAACGTCACAATATGCGAAGGACGTGGTGACATTCCTGAACTGGGCGTCTGAACCGGAGCACGACGAAAGAAAGAAGATTGGCTTACAGGCCATCATTCTCATGTCGAGTATGACACTTGTCGCTCTATACACAAAGCGCTTCAAATGGACGTCCCTCAAGAACCGCAAGATTGGTTTGTCACACTCTCTTCTATACGAAGCTAGCATTACTAACCGATACATGTCTAGTCTACAACCCCCCGAAACCAAAACACTAGACTTTTCTCGAGTACGACGGTCCCACATGTCCTTTTTCTGTAATTAAACATGTTGGAACGTTTCTCAATCGCATTTTAGATCTATTTGAGCATATTCCTGCGATCCGCGCGGACCTCGTCTCCGGAACTGAATGCTATCGCGACTGTGCTTCTCAATTATGTGCTCAAGAACTTTCCCTCACCGCATTTTTAAGAGTTAGGAACATGAAGCGAGCCGTCTTTCTGGTAGCGAAGCCTATATAAGGTCCAGAGGTCCACTCCACTGATTAACCCCCGTCCCCCTTAGTCGGTTCAACAGGGACAAAGGGCATCAGCGGCGCAGTCCCCAGCCCCGATTTCTGGAGTTTTGCTCAGTAAAGAGGGTAGAAAATGCTGATCTCTGCCTTTTATGCCCTGTTCTTGGCATTGGTCAGCATCGGAGGTCTGCGAGCTGCAACACCGACTACAACGTCGAACAACGGTCCGAGCAAGTTCGTCACGGTCGATAATGGTAAATTCAGACTGGGAGACAAGTATGTGTTGTTTTTTGTTGCCCCTATATCCTTTTTGTCGTTGGTGTTCATGCTACGAGGGAGACATACCTGAATGCTTACCATCTTACGATGAACTCGTTCGACCCCGTTCGACCCCGTTATTACAGGCCATTCCAGTATATAGGAACAAGCGCATACTGGCTGCAACTCGTAAGTATTTTCATGATTTTCAACTTTTCCTTTTGCATCCCACAGCCGCAACCCTTCCGTCATTGCCACGAGCGCTTGAGTGGGCGCGGCATCGATCTGCCCTTCGTCAGTCTGAGAGGTCTTCTGAGGACGGCTGAGATATACCAGGCCTCTTATTATCTCCTCTCGTCACAAGAATGCTCGCATTAATCTGACTGATCCATAGCTTGATAACGATGATGATATGAACAAGACGCTTAGCGAAATTGTACGTGCTATGTCCGTCGATATAGACCTTTAGATTGACAAAGGCCGCGCATAGGCTTCTCGGGGCATCAAAGGTTGGTGGAACTTCTTGCCATATTGCCATGATTCTTACCAGCTCCTGCCATCTCAGTGGTGAGAACATGGGCATTCAACGATGTAAGGCGATACCTGCGCCCGCTGGGGAGGACGTGCTGACCAGGCCTTTTCAGGTTACCGAGATTCCACCGACCGGCGTTTGGTTGCGAGTTTTCCATGAGAATGGAACAATCGAACTGAACACTGGAGAGAACGGGATCATTAGATTGGATCGAATCGTTCGAGTAGCGGAACAAGTTGGCATCTACGTCCTTTTCAGTCTGACCAATAACTGGTAGGTGAACACTTTATGCGCTTAATTCAGCCAGATTGAGTTATTTGACAGGTTTCCCCGAGTGGCCAATAAGACCCAGCCACTTTTATCAAGAGGCCTGAATGGACAGGCCTTACCCCGCAATTATCTATCGAACGATTACGGGCAAGACCTTTTGTGCATGAAAGTTTGATATGCTAACGTATTCACGTAGGGGAATGGATACATATGTCAAACGCTTCCGTCCAAATGTAGCAACCAGCGACCTCGTTCATGACATCTTCTACACTGATCAGAACATTCGTAATGCCTATAAATCTTATGCCGAATTCATCGTCAAACGCTATTCTAATGCTACATCCGTGATCGGATGGGAGGCCGCTAATGATCCAAGGTGCAACAGTACCTTACCGGCGTCCACAGTCTGTAACCCTCAGATCATCACGAAATGGACAGCCGACGTCGCAAATACTATCAAGGAAGCAGATCCTAATCACCTAGTTGCGACTGGGGACTCCGGTTTCTATTGTGTGGATTGCGATAAAGTGTATCCATACACCGCACCGCCCCCAGCTCCATCCGCTGCTGTGCGCCGTATGCGGAGAGAAGGTCCACTTACATCAAAAAGGATACTTGCCAAAGATCCCGAGTGGAAGAAGAGAAATCTCCCCCCACCAAGTCCGTACAAACGGACGTTGAGCGGTCTCACCATCCGTGGCAAATGGAACGCTCCAAAGACCAGTTCACAAAAACGACAATCGAACAGCTTTGGCCCATTATTCGATGGATCGTTTGGCGTGGATACGGAGGACCTTTTGAACGCTCCAGGGGTGGACTTTTCCTCTTTGTGAGTCGGACCATTCGAACGTCTGTCTGATGAGTTCTCATCCAATGCTCATGTATATAGCCAACTCTTCCCCGATCAGAACACCTACGGTCCGATTGGGACCAATAGCGTCTCCAACTTCTCGGAGATCGTTCAACAGGGTATTGACTGGTTGGTGCAACATGCATCCACCGCCAACTCGTAAGTCTTATGATACCGATCACATGCGATACTTGACAAGTTTTTGTGCAGATATGGAAAGCCATCCACCCTGAATGGATTTGGTTTGGTGACTAACGTCACCTCCAATACGTTTGCACCCTTCAACTCCTCTAGTATGTAGCCCTCTGACATTACACCCTCGACGCTAATTCATCGATATGTAGTTGTGCATGAGAGTCCCATAGGCACGACACAAAGCCAGCAGATTGGTGCTTATACAACTTGGATTAACACCGCCATTGATAACGACATCCAGGGTATCATTCACTACCAAGTAGGAAGCTTTTACCGTTTCTTCAAGCGTGTCGTTCTAACTTTTTATATTTAGTGGGGTCAAACAAACATTACTCAGTCTTCGTCGATCGCGATCACCCAACAATCGGGAGTTGGGAGCATAAATTCGACTACCAACACATTTTACTCTCCCAACGACGGCTATGCCGCGTATGATAGTGCAATCAAAGACACACTAGAAGCAGGAGTGAAGCGAATCACGGCCCGGAATACATCTACGAGGAAACGAACTTCACTCAATGAGTTCTAAGGGAGACTTTAATTTTTCGTGCTTAGGGGACGCCTCTCATATTTTTACGCTTCTATCATGGATATAATGACGGACATTTCGTATCAAAGAGATTTTATGATTGACCATTCACCTAAACAATACACAACATGAACCAACCGGATGAGAAAAGAGTTGGGTCTTTTGTATTAGAGTGGTTCAGATTGCCCCTAAAGATACCTGGCTATGGTTCGAAGGTGCACCATAGGAGGCTCCTCCATTTGAGACCTCCTGCTGAAGATTCTCTCGCCAGGAGAGCTGCCTCTCGTGCACCTGTCGAATGTACGAGTAGCGGAAGAACTGATTCAAAGATTGAAGGAATTGAAAGCCAATCTACCAGACCGGGAATCTGTATCAGGGGCTTGCACGATTATCTAGGAAAACCACACACCGGATAGTCCCTGATTACATTCATCAGGTTTACCGTCATTTCGCGTATGTATTCTTGTTGATGGAACAACCCCGTGGCGACCGGTTGCAACCCTCCTTGTTGGGGTGGGCAATGAGCGAGCAGCTGTGCAGGGGTTGAACATCCAAGAGTTTATATGCTAAATGAGAAACTGACCTCCACCACCTGGTCATAGGTTCGAATGCTTTTACACATGGTTTCAAATATCAAAGCAACCTCGCCCTCGGGAATGTTCTTGCCATTCCTTAACCGGACGATCTGGTGCTCCAAGTCGAATCCCTGTATAGGGCTATTCTCTTGCTCGTTATGGAAATCCTATGCACATGATGAGGTGGATTCTACGGTATCAAGACAGTGACTTACTTGGACCCAGTATTCGTAACTGGTGCTCTTCCTCCAGCCTTCGATCCTGGAGGCATTTGCGGTTAACTCCCTCATCCCATTCACTTCGTCTGAGAAACGAATGCCACTTCCGAGAGCCCCTTGTCCCGTACGACTGTTATATGTGTATTGGGTACAAGGATAGCCAATATATGTCAGCCGTAAGGTATCTTCCTCGTATCTTGAAGCCAATTGGAGAAACCTGAAGACATACTCGGCAAAGCGAGCACGGATACCTACTTCTCCCACATGATTTACAATTGACGCTTGTACCTAAAGAGTTACTTGAGAGAGTAGAAAAAAAAGTACGCAATTGATAAAAGGTACCTCTTCCATGAATAGTGCATCGTAGCTATCCGGTCTCACCATATAGTCGGGTTTCGCTGACGGATTGACACCAGTAGAAGGTGTAGGTGACCTTCCAAACTCTTCCTCACGGTTAGTGGGGCCATCTGAGCGACCATCCGTCCGAGATGCAGCATTGAGAGTTGGGGGTGCAGGGAATAATGGTAGAGCAGGAGCTGCTGTGGCAATATCTTTATGCACAGCAATAGTGTTACTTATTATGTTGCAAAGGACATCCCAGACGGGGAGCTGTTCGAATATTGGGTTCGTCACGCCCGCTATATAGCCGGTCGCAGCACTGCAGAGCATCAGAAGATATTGTGAAAGCAAATGAGAACTTACAATGGCTCCAACACGTCTTTTGTGCTCAAGTTTATGTACGGGAACGCTCGTTCCACGAACCCTCTCAAGTAACAACCACTACCTGATGCTAAAGCACAGGCAGCCAAAACGCAATTCCCCACAGCAGAAGCGGGTTTGCCATGGCCAATAAATATCACACGCTTTTGTGTGATGATAGCATTGAAAATAAGGATAATGGGGTGTGTTTCACGACCATTAGTATGGAGGTGGGGGTGAAGTGGACCAGTGATGGTCGTCGGAGTCGATGAGAAACATTTGATGAGTTCTGTTAGAGAGAACTAGAATCCGTGTTAGACGGACGATATCATCGAATCGGATACTCACGTCTCCAACCTCCTCCGTAAAAGCTGAGACCGGAACTTTTATTGGGAGAGGAATATTGGCATATTTAATGGTAGTTTCGTAGAAATGTGTATCGCGATGATGATGTCTTCTCTTTAGGATATGGCCCGAGTCGGAGGACGTAGTAGCCAGCTCCTCTCTACTTCTCAAAGCATCTAAAGAAGCATTGGAGGCAATTCTAGGGTCATGAGAATTATCCAAATGGCTTTCGTCTCCAATCATTGCCACGCTACCACTTGAATTGTGGGATACTTCTGAAGGTTGATCACCACTGGCCTCGCTCGCGGTCCTTTTATGGTACTTTAATGAGGTTGCTGACTTCGAACGAAGTAAAGGTTGATTTACGACTTCGGACGAGCCGTTAGGTTTAGATGTCAAGCCAGAGGACGACTCTGCCACCGAGAGCAACTCCCCCGTGACTTCTCGGGACGACCTACGAGAGAACTTCTCCGCGAAGACATCCGTACGATCTGACAGCCGCATCACGAGTTTCTCATGACGTGTCAGTGTTGGTACCATTGAGAGATCCAGGGAATTGAGGGTATCAAATATATCTTTCACGCACGCCTGCGTCGGATTTTTGTAATACTCATCGAGAGCAATCAATAATACTGGCTAAGAGGGATTAGATGGCGCTATGGGCTAGGAGTTGACATTTACCTTGAAGATCTGAAAGTAAGGGAGACAAGTGCAGATAGCGAGAGCCTTGACTACTGCACCACTGATTCATAGGTCAAAATCTGTTCCTAAAAGAGTGATATACATACCGCCGGGCACTATCGTCACGCTTGGTTCTCACTAGGCTAAGAACATACATCAGTTTTCCTGCCTCTACATCAGCTCCTTCTTCATTAGAGGGTATGATAGCGTTTGCTGCCGATTGGTTGAGGAAAAAGATAGTCCAATCCTGCGCTAGTAAGTGGACACCATCCGGAAGCATTGACTCCGCCAACAACCTCAACAGCGACAGTCAGCAGAAACAACCCTCAGAATTCAGATACACATACTGTTCATCTGTTCCAGTTGGACGCGGATATTGTTGAGCGATCACAGCCCCTTTGTCGATATCGAATTCCGCGACGAGCACGAACGAGACATGCTGTGGCGGACGAGATGTTGCCATTCTCACGAAGACTTTCTGGAGCGAATCGATTGTTTCTGAATCGTATGATTTTACTCAAAGCGAGCTGATGCTCATCCTTCCGCGGATATGATAGGTGGTCAAGGTTCAGGTGCCTAGCGTGCTTCTTGGACTGCACTACGACCCCGTCTCATAATGAGGTTTGAAATCGACAATTTACCAGTGCATAAAACATTCAGAAAGTTGTTGGACGCGTTCTGACGCGTTATAGATCGTCTTTCCCTATGATAAAATATACCCAGGTTGGTATCCTTCACACAACGTCCATCAAAACAGGCTGTCTGAAATACTATAGAACAATATAAGTACATGTGTGATCTTAAACGCACATTAGACGCAGCTGTAGGATCTGTCTGAGCACGTTATTGGCAGCTTTGCTGAGTCAGTGGCCAGGGACACTGCGTGCTGGAGATGCCTTCTGGGACAGGGAAAACCGTCTCTCTTCTCTCCTTGATTGTATCTTATCAGCAGGTAGGTGGCCGCCCTTCTTTGCTCCACCGTTGACGAGACCTATTGCCACAGTTCTTTCCAACCAAGAGAAAACTGATTTACTGTTCCCGGACTGTACCGGAGATTGAGAAAGCTCTTACTGAGTTGAAGAGGCTGATGATGTATCGAATTGAGGCTGCAGAGACCGAAGAGCAGAAAGAAAAGGAACGCTCTTTTACTGGAATAGGTCTGACAAGCCGAAAGAACCTGTGCCTGAACCCACAAGTTAGCACAGAGAAGAAGGGTTATGTCGTCGATGCCAAGTGCAGAGACCTTACGAATGCTGCCGCCTGTGAAAAGGGTCGGGCGAATCCAGGATCTGTTCCCCTATGCGACTGGCACGAAGTGAGTCTCCCTGTCCAATTAGGCCATTCCTAATCAATTCACAGGGCCTAAACGAAATGGAACCGGGCAATCTCGTCCCCCCGGGAATCTGGACACTCGCGGACCTGATGGAAAGGGGACGAAAAACCAGAACATGCCCCTATTTTACCGTCCGAAGAATGGTAAGCTTGAGTGCATTTGAAAACGTAGTCTCACCGATAATAGATGCCTTTCGTGGATATCATCATTTACTCCTTTCACTATCTATTGGATCCAAAAGTAGCTGAACAAGTCTCGAAGGAGTTATCTAAAGACGCAATCGTTGTGTTTGATGAGGCTCACAATATCGGTTCATCCCTTTCCTAGCTGACGTGGATGTCTATTTGACCGCTTCATAGACAACGTATGCATCGAGTCTTTGAGCATTGACCTGACCCGCCCTATGCTTGATGCTGCTGGCCGAAGTGTAACCAAATTGGGTGACCAGGTTGAAGAGTGAGTTAAATGACAACCGATCGTCTTTAATCTGAAATACCTCAGAATCAAAATCAAAGATGCATCCAAGCTCCAAGACGAATATGCCAAATTGGTACAAGGTCTTCAAGGCCCTGAAGATGAAGTGGATCCTGAAGACCCAGTTTTCTCCAACCCAGGTAACTGATTGATGAAGGCTGAATAGTTTTTGCTAACAACCTATGCTAGTTCTCCCCGATGATCTCCTCAAAGAAGCCGTTCCTGGGAATATCCGGAAAGCAGAACACTTCGTTACATTCCTCAAGAGATTTGTGGAGTATCTAAAGGTGTGATCTCTCGGTCATCCAGTTTGCATCACTTATAATGGTACAGACTAGAATGAGGGTTCTTCATGTTGTTGCAGAAACGCCACTATCCTTCTTGCAGCACCTGAAAGACATAACCTTCATCGAAAGGAGGCCATTGCGGTGGGTGGCAAAGCAGAGCTCTATGATTAATTCTAATCTGCCGTAAGGTTCTGTGCGGAACGACTGCAATCCTTAATTCGTACACTGGAACTTTCTGGACTCGACGAATACTACTCGCTCCAGAAGGTCGCCTCATTCGCAACCCTAGTCGCAACATACGAGACAGGTGGGCCAACGTTGGCTTGAAGGGCATCCTTCTGAATCTATACCCAGGGTTTCAGCTTATACTAGAACCATTTGAGACGGACAATGCAACGATTCCGAATCCAATATTTCACCTTATGTTGGTCATGTCGACCTCCACCCCAGGAATTCTATACTGATTAATCGTCAGATGTCTAGATCCTTCCTTTGCCATTAAGCCTATTTTTGAAAGATTTAGTAGCGTGGTCATCACCTCTGGAACGATCTCACCGTTGGACATGTACCCCAAAATGCTTCAGTTCACACCCGTGGTGCAAGAGACCTACCCAATGACGCTCACTCGGAATTGCTTCCTGCCTTTGGTAAGTCCTACCGCGCCAGACGGACTGGAGACACTGTACTAATAGCCACTCTAAGGTGATCACTCGTGGAAGTGACCAAGTGGCGATAAGCTCTCAGTTCGAAGTCAGGAATGACCCAGCTGTCGTACGAAATTTTGGAAGCATCCTGATAGAGTACAGCAAAATCGTGCCCGACGGGGTCGTCGCTTTCTTTCCTAGTTATCTCTACATGGAGTCCATCGTTGCGGCGTGGAATGACATGGTGGGTGCAGTGAATTATAAACTGTCCATTTTCAGCTTATATATCAGTTCAAAGGGAATCCTCGACGAAGTATGGAAGCACAAGCTGATCTTCGTAGAGACACCAGACGCCAATGAGACGAGTATAGCCCTGGAGAATTATCGCCGTGTATGCCAGGAGAAACCCTTTGCGCCTCTATGCCCACGTTCTGACAGAAATACTATAGGCTTGCAACAATGGCCGTGGAGCCGTACTCCTCTCTGTCGCCCGTGGCAAAGTGTCGGAAGGTATTGATTTTGACCACAATTACGGGCGTGCTGTCATTATGTTCGGGTGCGTCCCTGCCTCTTTTGGTTTTCGTATGTGCGTGCTTATCCCGGCTGAAAGCGTTCCTTACCAATATACGGAAAGTCGAATACTACGCGTGAGTTTGACCCAATGTTTCGGCCGTGTCACCAACTCATTGATAACAGGCACGACTGGAGTATTTGAGAGACACCTACCGAATCAGGGAGGCCGAGTTTCTGGGGTTCGATGCCATGCGAAATGCCGCACAATGTGTTGGACGCGTATTGCGAGGAAAGACTGATTGGGGACTCATGGTGTTTGCGGACAGAGTGAGGGTTTAGTATGTGTTTGGGGACAGTGAAATGACGGAATCCATAGAGGTTTGCAAGGTCTGACAAACGTTCCAAATTACCAAAGTGGATCAATCAGTACATCACGGAAAATGCATCGAATCTCTCGACCGACATGGCAGTAGTACTATCGAAAGCTTTCATGCGAACCATCTCCCAGAACACTGCTGAGAATTTACAAACTGGGGTATCATTGTGGACGCTGGAAGATGTGTTGAACGAGCAGCTCAAAGCGAGGCAATTAGAGGCGATGGATGCGGAGCCTCCGTCTGTGGGCGTAAGGATGGAGATAGACAACAACGAGAGCGACGAGTATGACGATACTGGTTTGCCGGACCATGTCCTCGCCGCAGCTGAACTAGAACTTTGATGATTTGGTGAGCAGATTCGAATCTCTATGAATTAGTAGCTCACTTTAGCCAGCCCAGTGCTGTAGATGTCAAAATGGATCAGGCTCGAGATTGCGATGCATATCTTCAAGGCAAGCTTTGCAGTAGTAGTTGACTTTAGCTGGGGCCATCCTCTGTGGCGGACTAGGAGGGAGGTTTTGTGAGCGACGTAGCTGGAATAACGGACAATATATGACCAACTCCATTGTATTCTTGCACGGTCTTCGTCTACACTGGTGGTCTTGGTCCTTATTGTGCTTACTGGAGTATCTACAGTACTCCTTGCCACAGTCTATGGTGGATTCTCCGACTGTGCTTCATTATTAGAACATTTCTCGAATAAAGGGGACCCTAGACACGAAAACTCTTGCGCACCGTGAGCTACATGTCCACAAGGAACGTGAACCTGAGAGAGAAAGATCCTGTAGCACATAGCTTCCCAGCCTTCTGGCAAGAGATGGAGAGAGCGGAGGTGTAGCCGGAGGATCAGATTAAAAAAATTCATCCGGCACGATGGGGGCTTAAAAAGGGATCACAAGAGACGTGTCTCGTTTAACAAAGGCCCCCTTTGCCGTCTGGACATCTCCGAAAATTGCTACGTATGGTGAAGACTGCCGTCGCCTAAAGCGGTTAGCAGCATATCGCATAGCGCTCGACATCAGGAGGTCTCCATTTCTGGTTTGGGCGCCTCTTGCTAAAAGGAGGCGGCCCTAAATTACGCTAGAGGTCGACGGGCCGTGCTCTGTAGACGATGCTTTTGTAATGGACATGATCTTCCTGCTGCCTCTCTTTATGATAAGTAGAAATAAATAAGTAAGCCTGGCAGTGCTCGAAAACCAGCCCGGCAATCAACGAAAAGGAAACGCAATCTCTGCCCATTGGGGGGGCCGTTTATGGTCCATTAACTTAAGAGTTGGAGTGTTTAGTATCGTACATTCTCGATGGCAGTTGGAACGGGTACCGTTTCAATGGTCTTCGATAACCATATCCAGGCCGATTGAGGACAACTCGTGTGTCACGCTCACTTACGTGGCTCTAAGTTAACCCATTACCGTGGTCCTTGGCACAGGGAGGGCCATGCAGGGTGACTGCAGGAATTTGCAAAGAGTGAAGCTTTGTGGAGGAATAGACAGGCATTTTTGCCATCTTGACACATCACCCATCGGCATTGTCACGATTTCCTCATCAAAGGAAAGACTTGAGACATCATCAAAAGGCTCGAGTGTGGCAAGAGAAAGGCAGACGAACTCTTACGAGCAGAAAGGCCATAATGATTGTAAGAACCGTCATTAATGGACTGAAACCAAATCAAATTCCGGAATATCCTATATAGCTTGCATAGACGCGACGATGTCGTCCAACTTCGATTGCAAGACATCGATCCCGGACAGGGGTTGATCTGGTTTGGAGTGATCGGACAAATCCAGCCTATCCATTTGCACCGAAACATTGGTTGGAGCCCGCGGAATGGCATTGTGAAGCTTCCGTAAGCTTCGGCCTAGCGCTTCCACTAACTGCTTGAGCTCATCCAACTCCACGGGGAGATCTAAACACCCTACGATATCATCCACGATTGGGATGAATTCGCGAGATAGCTCTAAAATCTGGTCATATGTCGTCACATCGATCTCAACCTGAGCGGCTGAAGAGAGCACCGTCTTTTGGATCTGCTTTCGATAGGATACGAGCCTCTCCAAGACAACAGTGACCTAGGACGCCTCTGTAAGTCCAAAAAAACTGTATAAAGGTCGCCTATGCTGACCTTTTTAATAGCTGCTCTATCCTTTTCCGTCATTTCTACTTCGTGGGCAGCCTCCCCATCCAGCAGCTCGTCCCAACCGTCAGATATTTCTTCATCGTGGCCTGGTCGCTCTGGGTTTAACATTTCATTCACCTCTTTCATCGCGTCCTTAAGAGTTTCGTTGTCGACTTTCCACTCCTTGCAAACTGCCTCTCGAGCGTCTAGCGACAGGTTACGAGCCTTGTCACAACTCTCGTGAATCGCTGCCGTCTTTCGCATAGTATTATCGCCAGATTTACCTGCCATATACTCTTGAAGCAGGGGCTGCAATGCAACAAGTATGTCCACGGCTGATCGTCGCGCTTCGGACATGAAGGACTTGCCATGGACGTCTCGAAATGCTAATGCACACCCATAAAGCGTGCTAACGTGTTGAGATAGATCTTTAAGCGTGGGGAGCGCCGCTGACGGTGTTGGTGGCTGCTTGCCTATCGCAATCCACAGCCGAGTTGAATAATTGTATATCAAAGACACCACGGAAATAAAGTCCTTTCTCAAAATTTCCAGAGGTATTGTCTCAGTCAACCCAGAGCGTGCTGCATCCTTTTGGAGAGCATCTAAGCCCTTCCCAATTTCGTTCAACGTGCTTTGTAGAGCATCGCGAACTGAGAGAGAAAGTTAAAATATAATCAAAAGGCGAAATAGACTACCTTTGGAATCTTCAGCCATCGATGGGTGGTGGTTCAAATTCAAAGACATTTTCAGACTTCCTCTCCATCATCGGCACTTTGACACTACGCGTCGACGGCCAACTGGCGAGCTATGCAGGCCCTCGGGACATTGTCTGGGATAACCCAGGTAATCATTATCAGAAATACAGACGATAAACAGCCAGTTTGCTCACCAAATTCAACCAGGTGTCTCAACTCATGCAACCTGTATTGGCAATTGTCCAACCAGTTCGCTTTCAGCAATCCTCATTAATATCTCTACAATCCATTGAACATGTGTGTACGATTTATGTCGCCCCGGATGATGCCCTTACATCTTCGACAGTCTCTACCATCGAGAAATTATGCAGCCGAAGTTTTGAGAACAGCAAAACCCTCCCTGAGAAATAGCAGTCTTTTATCACACCACTTCGAGGCTCCTTCAGCTACTCGGGTGATGCTGTCTGCCAGACGTAGCAAGGTCCTCTCTACTCCCAAATCACCTCTTGCACGACGACATATATGGACATCTGTTCAAAAGATGGTAAAGCGCATGAATCCGGAGAGATTGACGAGTCCTTTGGTCTACGCTCGCATCATTAGCCTAGAAGAAGAGGCTAATGCATCTCCCAACAATGTCGCAAAACAAGTAACTCTCTGGCGCGCGATCCTAGAGCTAGGAACTTCATCTGCGTACCAAAAGATAATAAGTAGATGGGAGCGGCTATTGGAATTTGTGAGTAGTGTTCCTGTTGGACGAGAATGTTGTCTCTGAATATGGTCAATAGACGCCGCATAGTCAAATCATCAAGTCAGATGCAGCCTTTCGGCTTTATTTAACAGCACTCGTCAAGTCTGGTGACTCCAAGTCGGTTTTGCTGGCAGCGGCGCGACGCGAACAAGTCCTGCGTCAGGCAGGTAACACACCAGTCCCTGAACATGCCGTACCTGAATCAGAGGTTGAAAGCGTCGGAGCAGAATCGAATGTCTCGAGGGGCATTTCCTATGACATTGCCGAGGCCGTTTTGGTAGACCCCGCCGTGACATCCACACCGGAATGGGCTTTAGGGATGAGTGGTCAACCAAAATCTCCTGGCAGCAGCTTTTTACCAGGAGCGTTGCAAGCGGGCACGAAGAGCCAGCCACTTCATGTGATGGTGGACCAACCGCGAACCAACATTGCATGGCAGATTGGGAAAACCTTCTTGATCGTGGGTATCTACGGGTTCATCGGAATCACTATCCTTGGATTGTTCCTGGAAAACTCTGGTGTATTGAAAACAAATAGCCAAGTCACAGAGTTCGAGCAACACGGGGAGCCCGTCAAGTTCAGTGATGTGCATGGCGTTGAGGAAGCAAAGGAGGAGCTTCAAGATATTGTCGAGTTTCTCAAGAATCCAACGACATTTTCGACATTAGGCGGAAAGCTACCGAAAGGCGTGCTTCTCGAAGGACCACCAGGTACTGGTAAGACACTGCTTGCGAGAGCTGTAGCCGGAGAGGCGGGAGTAGTCAGTATACACTCTATTGACAAGAACGTCCTACTTAGCCATTTGACAGCCATTCTTCTTTGCCTCCGGCTCCGATTTTGACGAAATATTTGTTGGTGTTGGTAAGTGAACCTTGACGCTTCGGGTACGAGATACGAGATACGAGAATTTCCTACTAGGTGCTAAACGGATCCGTGAGCTGTTTGCGGCTGCGAGAAAGAAGCAACCCGCGATCATTTTCATCGATGAATTGGACGCTGTTGGCGGCAAACGCAGTCCAAAGGATCAGGTATACCAAAACATATCTATGAAGACTATATGCTCACATTCTATCAGCAATTCATGAAACAAACACTGAATCAGCTTCTGGTAGAATTGGATGGATTCAAACAGTCTGGTACGTGTGAGCTATCTCATCAATCCAGATACCTGACCCCGCTTAGAGGGTATCATTGTAATTGGGGCCACAAATTTCCCACAAAGTCTAGATAAGTACGTAATTACGGACTGAGCAGTGAATAGCTCCTTATGGTCGTTTACAGGGCACTTGTTCGTCCTGGTCGTTTTGACCGCAAGGTCGTGGTCCCACTCCCCGATGTCAAAGGCCGTGTTCAAATTCTGAAGCACCACATGAAGAGCGTCACAAATGATCCCAGTGTCGATGTTTCGCTTTTAGCACGAGTGACTACAGGGTTCTCAGGCGCTGATCTCCAAAATATGGTCAAGTAGGTGTTAATGACTCGTTTCTAAACTATAAATCTCATCCTATATAGTCAAGCCGCTGTACAAGCCTCCAAAGAGCATGCGACGTCTGTGCAGATGATGCATTACGAGTGGGCAAGGGTATATTGTATTCGACTGCAGATTCGGCATGTTTTAACGTCCTGCAGGATAAGATTGGAATGGGCCCCGAACGACGGAGTGCGGTAATAGAGGACAAGGATAAACTGGCCACTGCATATCACGAGGTTTTTATACCCATCTAGCCCTATATAACTCAAAGCTTACCCGGTTTAGGGTGGGCATGCGCTGTCGGCGTTGTACACAAAAGGTGCCATGCCACTTTACAAGGTTACATGTATGCCGCGTGGTCACGCTCTCGGAGTGGTACGTTGCACTAGGGTATGCCCGATTCCAGCTCAATGACCTTCCAGACACACCAAGCCCCCGTAAATGATCGTAACAGTATATCCTATCACGAATACATTGCAGATATGGATGTGTGCACGGGTGGACGTGCGGCCGAGGAGCTGGGTATGTTGATCCATGTCTATGCTTCATTAACTGAGATTCCTATAGTCTATGGCAAAGACAACGTCACGTCTGGTGCCTCCTCAGACCTGGTTAAGGCGACGGAAATCGCCCGATCTATGGTTCGGGTAAGGTCTTTTCGTCAATGCCTGTAAGTCTTTATATTGACGCTTCACAAGTATTGGGGTTTTTCGGACAAAGTTGGTCGGGTAGTATATCGAGAAGATGACGCGGCTATGATTAGCTCGCAAAAGAAGGACGAGATTGAGTCGGAGGTCAGACGGTGAGCAGTTTGTCCTTTAGCACCGGCAATGGCTCACTGCCCAAAGCTTGGTCGAGGAGAGTTATGATCGAAGTATGTCTTTGATGAAATCAAAAGAACAAGAACTACATAGAGTACGTCCACATGACCCTTAGATTGTCAAGTGTTCTCACTTCGTGTTTCAGCTTGCGAAGGCGTTGGTCGAGTATGAAACTCTGGATGCAGAAGAAGTTAAAAAGGTCATCATGGGCGACAGAATACGGATCGGGGAGAGGTTGGAGGATGCTTGAAACAACTACTTTGTTCAGCAGGTTTAGAGTAGATACAAATCTCATATTTAACTGGTCAGTGCTTGTTCTCGTTGCGGTTCGGCAGGCGAACTGCCTCGAAACCAATCAGTCCATCGAGCAAATCTGCGAGAGGCGACCACGGCCGTCCAACGAATGGCCAGAAGTCCCAAGTGAGCGTCCCTCCCTGTCGGTCCTTGGTTACTGTATTATTCGTTACATCCACCAATCTAGAGTACGAGTTTAATTTCCCATCAACGTAGTGAAACTCATTGAAAGTTGTCCCATTCGCTGTGCGATTAAACCCATTGTTGGGATATCTGATATATGTTCCGTCTATCTTGTATCAGTATTCTCTGAGCTGAGAGTGCTGCTATGTTCCACTTACTGGCATGCTGCGACGATCGTATAGTTGTCGAGACCTCCCAGGGAGAAGGGAGATAGTTGCGATTGTACTGCTGGTCGAAGGTCGCGACCCCTGTTCACGATCAGTGAGCCTGCGAGCTGCTCTTGTTTGCCTAATACATACAGCCTGAACCAGTCTCATCTGCGACATACTCGAAATCAATAGAAAGTGGGAAGTCGACATTGTCGAGGAGAACTGGAAGGAGATTGTGGGTGCTTATACTATTTCCGTTGATCCTTTGAGTCACAAACTAACGACAAAGAAGTATTAGCTAGGGTTTGTAAAGAACGATCTAGACTTACAGAAGCGCTCGCGTTGTTCGCATAGGACTGGACATTACTAAAGTGAAAATTCTGTTTCCACGTTATGTGCTTCCTCGCTCCACTACCCGTGACAATCGTAGCCTCGATAAAGACGGATTGACTGACATCGACTGTCATGTTATACGAATCCTGGCCGATGGGGGTAATAGTATGTTGGGCTCTAAACGACGGGACTTCATAACGGGTAATATTCCCTGTAGTGGGCTTATTAGACTCATCAAGAGATACCTGTGTTATGGTAAGGTATGACTCCCTGATGCGCTGCAATGTATACCGACCTTGATATTGCCGCTGAGATACCAGTTTGGGTTTAAAGCATGATCTGGCTCGTCTGAGATGGCATCGAGAGTGACTGTATGTGGACTCCCGTCTGTTAGAAGTGGAATAAATGGGGTCAAGTCAACATTGTAGGTGGGCGCATCATAGGCTCCGTAAGCGACGATTGGCCTCCAAACCTGAAGATAGGTGGATTGACACATAATTTCACGGGCCAAAATTCCGTACGTACTGTCGGAACAAATGCACCGGTAAACAATACAGGATAAGGGAAGGCGACTCCTGCAACGAGTCCGTCCACTAGAACACGGACTTCCCTGAAGGAGCCCTTCCCATAGGTTGTTTCCGGTGGTATGTATGGTAGGTACTCGTCTGGAACATTGAAGTACCAGAACTCCTCTTGACCGTTTCCGGTGGCTTGGATCTCCACTATAGCGGTAACTGCGTTCCTGGGCAATACTACAGTTGTCTACCAGTGGCCGTTAGGAATACGTAGGACCCACAGATATTTAAACGCACGTTACCAGCAGGGGGGACCGCAAATACATTAGATTGGTCGCCGGATAGGGTGCTGAGAGGAAAAATCAAGTCTGCTCTTGGAGCCTTGGGATGAAGCCAATCCGATTGATGGAATGTAGCAGTTAGGCGGACTGTTAGAGTGAACATTGGATCAGTGGATATGGACAACGAGGAGGGACCCCGAACCAACCGTCATATTCGCCAGTGAGGCCGGATTCTGAGATTTATTTAGTGGATATTGTCTGTACATACTTTGAACTCATTTACTTGGATCAATGACGTTGTTTAGGTCCACAATAAGGGTGCCCGGCTCCGCAAACAAAGGTATGTACTTTGTCACGTCTTTGAGGACGGTCCATATAATCCCCCCTGGCGTAGGTTCCGACGTGGAGGTCCTCCAAACTAGCCGTAAAATTAGATTTTGGGGCTTAATGAGCATGGACGTTCTCTACTTTCAACATTCGACAGAGTGACGCCGGCCAGTCGATCGTATTGAGTCTGTCATTGAAGATTACTTGTCAGTGACACTATTTATGAGTAAAGCACACACTTACACCGTTTGAAGTAGCAGTCCAATTAAGACTGATAGCGCTCCATGAACCAATCGGACCACAGCTTGTAGGAGGCCTGGAGATATATTTATGAGGCACGCTGGCATAGTAGTAAGATGGGTAGACGTACGTATATACCGTAATAGCAGGTTGGTAGTAAGAGTTGGCAAAGAGGTGATGGACAAGCTCGACCTCACATTTCGGAACGCTTTTGGGAACAGCGAGCGGTTGATTGACCTGAAAGTTCACCAAAGGAGTGGAAACATTTTGTGCAAGTGAGGCTATAAACCAATAAGTGATCCCAAGGGTTACAGAGCGCGTCAAAGAGTGGAAGACCATCAGTAACACGGACGATGGTTCAATGAGTGAAAGTTGGAAAACAAGTCAAAAGGGCACATGGAGCATTCTGTCTCATCCTTACATATAAGAGCGGAGAAGGTTACTTGCTTCGCAGGAGAAGCAAGATGCATATGGGCGGAAGGTCCAACATACACTGCGATCTCTCAACTTCACAAGGCTCCTCAAAGCGTTTGGCCCTTCGGCAATTTATTCAGTGATAAGGAGAAGACCCAATGAGCTCAGGAGTCAACAGAATTTTCCATGATTATCATACATCATCATCCCAAAAGCCCTTTGACAAACTTGAGCAGGTCACGCCCCTAGAATTATCCGGTCAGTGAGTGGAACTTGTTCAATACCAAAGCACATACCCCTCCATGCCGTGATTTTACATCCTTGACAATTTCTTTAACTTCATCCACTTCTGCCTCAGTGCTAGGATCGTAAAATGGGGACGCATCCTCCATTATGGGTGTTGATGGGGTGCTTGAAGTCATCAGGCCTTGCGCAGAGAGTAAACCACTAGCACTGGCACGCCTCCATTGTGATCGTGAAATGACGCTCATACGGGCCTTCCATCCTTCTACAAACGGAAGCGGTTGAAGGTCACGATCGGAAGGGGATGAGTTACTCTTCGATGGGACATTGACTGTCGGAAGATATGTAGATTTGACGACGTAAGGACAATGTGGGCGATGCTCCTTCAGAACGTCAAATGGTCGGGTCGTTTGAGGGGAGACTGGAGCAGCTCCTGGGGAAGCAACTCCTAATGGAATTGGAAGCTGAAATGACCAGAGGCCGACTTGTCGATTACAAAGGTGACAGTTTACCATCGCTTTTCCAGTGCCATGAGTGCGTAGAGGAGACAAAACAGGGGTAGACATCCCTGAGGTGTTTGCTGTCTTGTCACCTGGTACTTTAGAGGCGAGCTCCCAGCCAAAGAGCGTCACAATGGCGGCAGTTTCATCAATCAAGTAATTCATATTGACTGAAGTGTTGTCCCCAGATGCGGCTTTGCGTAGAATTTCGGCTTGTGCCGAGCTGATGGCGGAAACGAGGATGCCAACTTGATGATTAGACTCGATACACAGTTCAGCGCTTATTAGTGGGGCTCGAGGAGATTACGCACTAGTGGATGTTTGATGGTCAGGGAGCCAATGACGCTTTGGACCCTGCTAGCTTGTTGAAGGATGGAATTAAGGAGCATAGAAGGCGAAGGAAGGGGCATAGAATACATTGAGGCTATGAATAAGTTAGTCGTGAACGGTAAATCTCTGCTTGTCTTACCCTCGGACTGGCGAATCCGCCACGGGCAAGAGGATTGATGCTGTTCTATGAGCATAGCTTTCTGTCTGGCAATAACTTCTGCCCCTGAACTTGTTGGTGAGATTAGATTGTCAAAAAGGACCCGACTTACTTTCTTCCTTACTAGTTCCTTGTAAAGGGGGCATTGTCCAAACCGCTCGACAGGTTTTACAGGTGAGCGTCTCTTTTCCGCCTATAAAATTGCTCGAGAAAAGAAACCTGGCAAATAATACCCATTGGTTACTGCACACCTTCATTAAACCAACCGCACAGGGCAGCCGCCACTGTGTCAATCTCTGGAGGTCTCGACGAATAAGTAAGAAGCCTGAAGGTCCGTAGTCTTGCCAGAAACGCATCTCTCGATGCTGGGTCATAAGTTGACAGTTTGTGGTCACTGTCGTCTGGGGGTATGCTGGAAGTCATGCCAGCCTTGGCTCGCATAATAACCCTCTGAAGGTTGGATAGCGAAGATTTTTTGCTAAAGCGAAAAAGCAAGGATCAACGTCACGACTATACACGTAAACGCGAGACTTACGGGTCTACAGAGGTCCCTATTCCGTACTTCGCCAGTGTACTGTATACGCTAGTCCGGGCGCGTTTCGGAGGCGGCGGTCTCTCTAACGACAAGGTAGATGGTGGTCGTATACCAGCAGCATCATCCAATAGTGTAAGCGCGTCCTCGTATTTCCGCTGCAGGCCGTTTAGCTATCTCACGACAAAATTTGAAGGACTTAGTTGGACCTTGCTTGAGCTAGGAGCATTCAAGGGAATCGGTACTGTTGGGGTTACTCCTTCTGGTAGAGAAGGTGAACTATTGGGCCCGGCTGCTGCAGGCGAGGACATGGTAGGGTCAGAGGTTCAATAACCACCAGAAGAGACGAGCCTACTAATTGACCGGTTCACGAGCAAAAGTATTCGAAGGGGAAAATAACACGATTAAAGAGAACTTGTCCCCGAACTAGGAACTACAACAGAGACAATGTTCACAAGAGGATCACAAACTAAGACGCAGAGGTCTGCTACATAGATCGTGTTCTCAATGTCCCATAGGTGCTTGTTGAGGAGGAACGGGCGGAGGTCCCTGAGCAGGGTCATAATGGGGGGGACCTGGTTGCGGTGGGGGCATCATCATAGGGTAGGGCATGGCATGGGTTACTATCCTCTTGATTAGTAAATGAGATCCAGTCAAATTTGACATAATACTTACACTGTGGACTGGGATGGTAGTATGTATGTTGAGGCATTTGACCTGGAGGAATCGGTCCAGGTCCTCGGGGAGTACCGGTTGGGGGTGGAGAGGTGGCAGCGCCATAAGGTGCATGAGGCATATAGTGAGGTGTTTCTGCGAGTTTGTTGGTTGGAAATTCCGCAGTGCCTAAGAGAAACACTTACGAGGGACACCTGGCATGCCAGGTGGAGGGTGGCCATACATAGCAGCTGAGAAGGGTCATTAGCGCACACTTTGAAATGTTAAAGAGACAAAATACCATTAGGGGCCATATGGGGTGGCGGAGGATAGGGCATAGCTTGCATATAATGGCCATGCATATATGGTGACGCAGGTGGCATCATCATTGGTTGCTGTCCATGAGGCTATCGTACAAAGTTCAGTGGGTGTTAAATGGCGAGAATCATGTACTCACTGCAGGACTATAAGGAGGATATTGGGGATAATACATGACTGGATAACCCGGAGGTGGCTGCTGTGGTGGTTGTTGTTGCGGTTGTTGAGGAGGCTGTTGCTGAGGAGGCATCGGACGCTGACCAGGAATTGGTTGAGCGGATGGATCCTCTTCGTGAGGCGGGGCTGGCGGTCCAGGAATGAACGGAACAGGCATATTGACACCTGGTGCAGGATGAATTCCCGGTAACATAACGTGTAACGCAGCGAATCTTTTGCCATTATAGGGCCATATCGACGCTTTTACAACAGTCAGCTTGGTTTCACCAAAAGGTTGTATATAACCCACAAATTTGAGATGCGTCAACCACCTTCGTATGCCGGAAGGGATTGAAGTCCTCTTTAATGTGCACAGATACTCCTTTCTTTGTGGGAACGCGAGCGCCGTAGAATGGATTTGGGGGAGAGACCACTGCCTATTGTACGGATAAATGTGAGGGATTTCGGGCGTTCAATGGACTGAAACTCACTGGCGGCTCTTTGATCGTTTCCTTTGGCTTTGTCGCTGGAGTGCCACTGGGTGAAATCTGTAGTAGGTTTGAATCCAATCTTCAGGGCCATCAGCATACTCACCGGCTTGAATGGTGGGGCATTCGCGTTTGGTCTAAATACGGATGCATTGGCATTCAGCTTTGTATTAGCCTGAGCGGTGGATGGAGATGACGGGACAGCCTGTGGAGCGGCAGCTGGAGGTCCAGAAGTCGGAGTCGAAGTCGACTGGGGTGCTGCTGGAGGCGTGCCGCCCTGCGTCGAAGCGGGTACAGTTTTTCGTAGTTTACTTTTGTCAAATGGTGGGATCGCCTGAATGAACATTGGCGTCTTCGACTTTTTGGTCGGCTCGGCAGGAGCGGGTGCTTTCACTGCTGGCTTCGCGTTCTGATCCTGAGGTGATGATTTGGCTGTAGAATTTACAGTGGGGACACCAGTAGTGACAGATTCACGAGCTTGTTTTGCCTCAGCAATAGACTTCTCCCGGATAGCTTTCTGTTTCTCCTCGTCCTTGGCTAGAATTGGGACCAAGTCTTCAGGAATTGGCTTTGAAAGCTATATTCGCGAGTTTCAGATAAAATTTGGCGAAATACAGTGCAACAAACCTTGAAGTTCTTGCTGAATTTGAGTAAATCAGCCTTTCGCTTGTCCATGTCCGTTTTCACCATCGCTTGCTTGCGCTGCGCAAGTCTCTGTTTCTCGTTTGTCACAAAGTCTCTGAAGTTCGCGACGAGCCCTTCACCCGAGGTCTATAACAGTCGCTTAGTCAACGTTTAGAGACGAGTCATTGTTGGCATACCGCTACCGCTGCTTCCTCTCCAGTGCCACCAAGAGTTGCCCCTGGAAGCGTAGTACCGTTTGTGGTAGGAGCTGTAGCCTGAGCTGTAACAGCTGCTGGAGGATTTGTGGATTGCTGAGGGCCGGCAGACGCAGAGGTAGGGGAGGCTGCTGCTGCTGGATTTGCAGTAGCTTGAGGAGAAACTGCAGTTCCATTTCGACGCGCACCAGGTGGAACATAAGCACCAGGAGCTCGCACGACTGCAGAGTATCTAGACAGACATTGAGCGCCTTGCGACTGCGAGAAATGGGAAAACCTTCATACTTTTCCTCTTCACCAGTGCTATTTCCCGTCCCGTTCATGACACGTTCTTCAGCGACATGAGTGTTACTTGTTGTGCCCTTGGGGAGCATGGAGAGTGAGCAAGTCATGAGAGAGGAGGCTGGAGGCGAATGGCACGCACAGATAGGATCTCTTCCGCAATCTTCTGGGCTCTCCTTTCTCGTTCTTCGAACCCTGGGGCATTTCGGTCTAGCTTCGTGGTATACTGAGTTTCATCGAAGCGTGTCGTGACTCCATAGAGTTGTTCGTTGGCCTCAAATTGATCCCAAGGGGCGCCACTGTATCCTCCAGATGGCCCGAATGTGGCCTCATCTCCTTGAAGAGCTGCTAAACGGTTTGCCATATCGGTCCCCTCGGGCTGTTGCCACGGCTGAAGGTCTCGCTCTCGGGTAGTAGACGAATTATTTGTGGTCGAAATATCGGTATCTGTACGGAAGCCTATAAGACAAAGTTGATTAGTGCTTGGATTTGACGAGCCTGGCGGGTTAGCATACTATCAGTACCGTTGGAGGCTCTAGGAGACCAGGACTGGATGTTGGACGCTGGCACGACGAATGATTCCCGCACCGTGGAACTAGGGTTGCTCAAGTCTCTGCAGTCCTTGAGCGTGACCCCCGCGGCGTCACCCTCTGAAATTATGCCCACCACAATGCCTTCATGGCGCGCACCTGTCTTGAGCGTGATTATGACTGATGCTCCCTATGTAAAAGAGAGAGAGTTGGTTGAGTAATATCATTCTTGAACGGTGCAACTCTATCCAACCTTTGCGGTCGCCAGCGTCGACAACAACTTTGGATCGTAACCAGCCTCCCTGGGCTGCTGGCCTCCTGAAAGAGGTGGAAACTGAGTGTTCTGACGAGTAGCATTCGCGTAGTTAGAGCCACCGCTTGCTCTCCATGCAGGTGGTCGTCCTCCGCTAAATATTTGAGTGTCAGCGAGTGTCATGGGGCGCACCCCAATGGATACAAATTGCGCAAATATGACTAAAATACTGACCGAGATCCCTGGACCGGTGAATTATTGTCGTTAAAGGGTTTCCTGCCTTTAGGTGGTCTGGAGGAGGTAGCCATTTAGTGTGGATTGATTAGAACGACGTCCAGAAAGAAGCAGCCAGTGCAGTCCAGTGAGTACAAATTACTGCAAGAATAAAGGAGTTGTCGTTGTAGGGTTTAGGTGCAAAGGCAGTGCCCAAAATCGCAACAAAGCAAGCAGAGCAAAGTTTGCGACCATTCCACCCCTTGAAAGTCGAGATGGCCAGTGAACAGCTCAGTTTAAAGCGAAGATTAATTACCGTAGCAATAAACTATGCGGATTTAGGATTTACCTCGTTTGGAGGACCTCCTGTCCATTTTGGTATTCTCTACGATCGATTTGTGAAGAAACTGGGTTGGATCGACGACAAGACCGTAAGTTGACACGCTTAGAACGAATTCCATTAATCTTGGATCAGTATCAAGAACTCTTCGCAGTGTCGCAAGCTCTGCCAGGACCAGCAAGCACGAAGCTCGCCTTCGCCATTGCGCTCAACTATGCAGGTTTTTTGCCCAGCTTGCTCGCCTTCGCTTTATGGTCTCTACCTGGGGCGATAGGAATGTATGGTCTCGCCTTGGGTATCGCACGCGTGAAGGAAACACTCCCCGATCCAGTTTATGGCCTTATCACTGGCCTAAACGCGGCCACAGTAGGACTCATTGCACAAGCGGGAGTGCAACTCAGCAGGAAAGCGATTACAGATGGATTATCTCGCAGTATCCTGATCATCAGCGCCTGCGCGGGCCTCTGTTATAGTGCCCTTTGGTACTTTCCTGTTCTTATGACAGCAGCAGGTATAGCCGCAGTACTATACGACCTTTACCTTCGAAGGGCATTATTTCGCTTTCGCATAGCTCTCAGAAGAACGTACTTAAAGTTGCGAAAGAGACAAACCACCTCGGGGCAAGACGTGCAGAGGGAAAGTGTCCATGAGATGACAGACCAAGCCTCTCATGATTCTAATTCAGCGTCTCAAGCCACCGAGGCAGAGGGCGCCCGTCCTCCGTTCACTATTCGGCTTGTCCCTGGGTTGACTGTCATCGGACTCTTCTTCGCGCTCTTTGTCACGTTGATGGGGCTTCGTGCGCACTTTTCCAAATTAGTTGAACTTCGTCTATTCACAAACATGGTTCTGGCGGGTAAGTTTTCGGAGCGGCGCTTCCTTTACCGATGATTCTGATGCAGTTCTTATCACAAGGCACTATAATCTTTGGAGGAGGCCCTGTGGTAATCCCTCTTCTGAGAGAATATGTTGTTCAAGAAGGCTGGGTATCTTCCCGTGACTTTCTCTTGGGTTTAGCCATCATCCAGAGCTTCCCAGGTCCTAATTTCAACTGTAGGTGAGCCATGTGGCCCTCTTGACGTCAAATAAGCCGTCCGATAGTTTCTGTGTACCTCGGAGCACTCGCTTCTGCTTCTACAAGCACTCCTTCGTGGGTAACAGCGTTATTGGCTTATATCGGTATCTTCCTGCCCGGGCTCATGTTGACGACGGGCATGTCTTCTATCTGGGCACGAATTCCACGTCAATATCGACCCTTCGTGAGCTCGCTCCTGCGGGGAATCAACGCCGCTGCTGTGGGTCTAATCTGGACTGCTGTGTACCGATTATGGAATGCAGGGAACCTCACTCATTCATCAGTAGCGGCCAACAGCCTTGGATCTGAACCTTGGTGGCTCGTTGTGGCAACGGCAGCGTTTGCTGGTCATCAATGGTACTCGGTCCCTGCACCCTTGTGTATCGTTCTCGGGGGATGTATGGGCTTAGGCTGGTGGGCCGTTAATTAGAGGACACGTGTAGTATTAGTTCCTGACCGTCTAGGTCAGGTCTTCAGAACGGAGTTTTCATTTAAACAAAGCAAACGCTTTAAGGCACCTCCCTGTCAAACTGAGCTTCTCTATCATACGCCATGGCCGCCGTACGACAGACGTTTTCTCGCTTCACGATAAGAGACTGAGCGACGTGACCTTTCGACCTTCGCCCTTTTCGACTTTTCTGGATTGAGCGACTGTTTTGATCCGAGCAAACTTTGGAGCTCCCCCCATTCCCAATAATGTCTGACCTTGAAGATCTCCAACGTGACTATCAACCCCTTTTCAGTGTTTTTGAACCGCTGGAAACACTCGACTTTGACTCCGTGCTATCTTACGACGGCAACATTTCCCTTCCCTTGACCCTTCGTAATTTTCCTGTGCTGGCATATCGCCAAGGGCTCGATGGCCTATACGAGTCTGTGCGAGCTCTATCTTTCGACTCGCCAGATCTTCACTTCCAACTTGGCACTTTCCGCGCCTTGATCGACATGCGCCTCCAGCAGCTACACCAATTTATAGTGGATTGTTATCAAAGACAAAATATCCAGCCCTCTGTCATCAATGGTAAGCATAATCCATCCCAACGTACGCTTTTTATTCTTTGTCTTATGCTCCTGCAGCTCCTGACCTTTCACACCTTCTTTCTCAACCTTGGTCTCTAGCACCCGTATATAGCACTCTTGATATAAATAACGCCCATTTGGGACCCTTTTCTATGCCCATCGTGGACTCTCCCTCTATGCCCTCTGGGGACTCCATCCGTCCACCACACCAATTAGCTCCAAACGACCCTACATCCAATGCTTGCGCAAATACAACTACTGACATCCCAACTTCTTCACTAGATCCCCTCTTGATATCAGAGTTTACATCGACCCTTCTCAACCGTCTCAATGACTCTTTCACTTTCTACTCTATGGGCACCCCTAGTTCCATCCCAATTCCCCCTCCATCCTCCCATGATTATCCAATCTACTGATGGGCCCCTTCAAGTCTCTTCTTTCTGAATTCTTGTGGCTCAAACTACCCGACTTACAAAAGATAGCATGTGCCTGCGCAATTCCCATATCCTTGTGCAGGTGTCAATCGATCAAGTCGTCCTGACCAAGATGACCGTCCAGTTGAGGCATGGAACTTGGAGAACATGCTACTTCCCAATATGCTAGTTATTGCTAAGGTCAACCTTCGTAGCTGGATCTTTGGAAACAACGCAGTGAGTTCCTGGCTTCTTCTTCTCTAATTATCACGTTGACACTTGCCATTTGCCGAGGTATGCCAAGCAGTAGCAACAAATATTGAAGTCGTTCATCGCGATGGACCTCCGACACACTATGTGCCAGTCGACACGCAAGTTACAGAGGACATTACCGCCGACCCCCAGGTTCATTGATGAACACCAACACCAACACGTTGGGAAAGCGCTCTAACATAGAGGGACAAGACGACTCGAAGGTGCTCAAAGCACCTCGCATTACGGAACCTAGGGTATCGAGTCAGGGCACGTCAGGAAAGGGGAAAGGAAAGGGGAAAAAGCGGATGCCTCCTCTAAAGGAAAGGGGGAAGAGGGGGAAGAATGAACTGGTGAGTATGGTGGTATGGATCTATTCGGCTCATCACTTTCCACCTAGGGCCAACGCACAATGGATCTGGTTAATGTAACAATAGACTTTTTGGTTTATTTACTCGACTATGTGATCTGCTTGGTCAGGTTTTGCCCGGAGGGCCTTTTGAATCTAGATTAAAGGTGCATCAAGCGAATCAGCTCCTCGGCTAGTGTTTGCGTTTTGAACGGTTGCTTTAGTCTTGAAG
>WSTS01000498.1:0-11818 GCA_019627755.1 Serendipita sp. 411 | reverse complement strand
GGGGGCAAAGTGCAAGTCACCACTCGTCACCATTTACGGATCCGACAAAGCACCACGTCCCACTCACTCTGGGACCATCACGAGAAAAAAATGGCAAAAAAGAATACGAACCTATATCGTTTGGTTTGAAGAGAGACGACTAATATAAGGGGAACAAAACATCAGATATCCAGCAGCCAATCGGTTTATATTGGATATATACACTACGACCTGACTCTTTTCCTCCCGTTTTGTCGTATCTATCAAATCGATATAACTCCTCTCTTCATGTTTATTCTTGTCCATGACCATTAAACGTACGTACCTCGTCCCACCGAGACTCGAGGTCTACTGCCTCCTGACCCTCTCCAGTCATCCGCATCCCAGTCGGCGTCAAAATCGTACGAGAAACGAGTAAATACAGAAGCCTGCTCGTTGAAAAGAGGAAGAGGGACGAGGTGGGACAAGACCGGGATCAGTATATGTGATCGACGAGACGAAGGCAGGGGAATAAGGAAATACATACCCAGTTCAAAGGATCCAAGCTATATCCCTTGTTCATCCATGGTCCTCCCACTGGAGATCGTGGGTTCTTTCTTTCTATAATTCCAATGCGTGCCTCAGGATACAACTATGGGGCTCGGGGATTCAACGAGCAGTTCCAGGTTGAGAAGGGCGTATACTATGTTCTACAAGCTGCTAATGAAGTCGTATTCGATGCATTCATTGTAGTTTCTGTCTGAACATATGTATCTGTTCTAGTTCACAAGTGGGAAGCGTCATGGCATTAAACTGCACCTTCAAGATGTTCTCAACCGTCTTTACTGGCCTTCCATCCCGTTCAAACTGGAGAATCATTTTTGTAGTCCCTGGAAACCTCAGTAACTTTCACTGCTCAGACTCTAATGAGGGCTTAATTTCTACAAGACCATACTCCCTATGTAGCACATATGAATGTAGGTATTTGATGGCTATTCTCAATAGACGATGAATATTAGATTATTCACATCTTATCATTGGTTATGCGAGGCGCCTTTGGGCCACCGGGTTGGCCAAAGTCTGGTATCGACGTCCCAAAATTGACATAAACGAGTCCATATCGTTGGCTTAAAGAGAGACGACTAATATAACATGGGGTAGAAATGGTACAGCAAACTTTCAGTTATCCAGCAACCAATCCGCGATTTCATGTACTACTGGAGGGAGGCCCTGACTCTTTCATCCGTCTCTACCAATCTTTTCCTCCCATCTTGCCGTATCCAGCGAGTCGATAACACTCATCTCTCCATACTTCTTCTTTCTCTCCATCTCCCTCGAATTTACGGCGTCCCATTGAGACTCGAGGTCCGCTGCCACCTGATCTGTTTCTTCTCCAGTCATCTCCGTCCCAGTCGGCGTCATAACAGTACGCGCAAACATGGATGTCTATTCGTTTTCAAAAGAGAAAGAGATGGGAAGAGAGAGGAGACGCGCGTCAGTACAATGCGATCAACGAGACGAATGAAAACACAGAATAAAGGAGGAGAGGGAGGAAAGATGCGTACCCTGTTCAAGAATCCAAGCGACGTCCTTCGTTCGCCTTGCTCATCTGTGATCACCTCCATTCGAACTGGATACCGAGGAGCTTTTCCTCCTCCACGTTCCACCAGGTCCTCCACTCCTCGCTTCCTGCCACTACCACCAGCAGCACCAGCAAGAGCAGCAGGAGAGGCGCCTGCATTCCCGCCTCTCGCATCGATAGCTTCACTCGTATCGTCCGAGGAAGAGCGCACCTCTTTCTTTCCTCCGTTCCCTTGTTGAGCATGTGGTTGCTCTACGGGACGCTTGTTGTCCGACCATTCGGATAGAATGATCCGTCGACGGTATTCTAGCGTCCACAAGAGGGAGAACACGTATAGTTTACAGAGCCTGTCGTACATTACAACGTGGAACAATTCCCAAAAATCTGATCAGCAACAGGATACCAAGAATAGGCGCAAGCCCAAGAACCAAAAAAAAAAGCTGTGTTTTCACTCACAGGAAATTGGGAACAATGTGCCATCGCGCTACATCTTTATCCGGATTGATAACCAGAATAACGTTGATGATCGCCCTGTGCACACGAAAGAAGTCCAGTCAACGTTGGTAAGGGATGCCGTTTTCCTTTCCTGTTACGTACAGTAGGGTGGGTACTGCCGCGCTGACGGCGGTGAGACGGGCAATTTGCTGGATGCGGGAGCGTTTGCTGAATGTGTGTGAGAGAGAGGTCAGAACAGAGCGACAGTGATGACAAGGAGGTCTAAGGTAGGTCGGTT
The DNA here is from genome assembly GCA_019627755.1 of Serendipita sp. 411. Taxonomy (NCBI): domain Eukaryota; kingdom Fungi; phylum Basidiomycota; class Agaricomycetes; order Sebacinales; family Serendipitaceae; genus Serendipita; species Serendipita sp. 411. Next base: position 9,545 of record WSTS01000498.1, on the reverse strand, counting down.
GCTTACTCACCGTGGATGAACGGTCCGTCTATTTGCACGCTGGATGCAAAGGATGGTGACAGAGGTGATTAAGAGATCCCCGAGAGAGGCAGCAACGAGGTGTATCATTGCTGTAAATGGACAAACGTGAGTGAGCCGACCAAAGATCTGATCATTATTTTCTCCTGCTTACAGTAATATACATAGATGGCCCATTGCCCAGTTCGTACGAGATGGGTCTGGGTGGCAAGAGTAAGTCCACGAAAGGATTTGTTGGAGAAAAAGGAAGAGTCGGTGTATACGTACTGAGATGACGATGGTCACAAACGCTGTTACAGTTTTCGTCAGCTACGGCTACTAGTAGCGGTGCGCTCGCAATCGCAATGGGTTTGGACGTACAAGTCAGAGCCAAGAGGGCAATCACCCCACTGATCACGATTTGGACCCACAAGTTTCCCAGAATCTTGCCGGTCTGGGCACGAAAGAGGAAATACAACCGATGGATGTAGAAGAATTGGACCGTGAGACCGACGATGGCAGTCTAAATGGGTTTTTGCATGTCAGTCGATGCCGGTGGCTGCAGAATCACCCCGACACTCACCAGAAGAGGGCCAGAATAATAGGGCTATAGAAGGGAGGTTCAGGATAAGGTGAAACGAATTTAAAATATGGCAAACGCACCCATAGGGTTCCAAGGCTGAGCCAATTGTCCCCCTCGTGAAAGACGGCTTCGTAGAGCATAGCAAAAGAGCAGCCAGTTTTGAAAAGGGAAAAGATGAGGAGGAAGAGGAGAAGGTAACTAGAGTGGGCGGTGAGCGTTTTTGCGGGGGCGAGTCGCTTCGTCGGCGACGTCGTCTGGCCAATGTTCGCATTGACGACGATTTCTTCTTTCCCGTACGGATTGGGAGAAGCGGCTTGCTGTTGTCGGTGGCGCGGAGTCATTGGCAGTTGGTTGGATGTAGGACGCCTGATGCTGCCGCTGATGCTGCCGCTGCAGCGCCCACTAATGCTGCTCTTTGCGAGATAAGCGTATCCTTGGACGAGCAGGATGCCACAGAGGAAGATGTCGATCATGGGTGCCGTAATGAGGGCGGAGACTGCGATCCGGACAGCGAGCTGGTCAGATGCGGGGGGCCAGACCAACCGTGTCATCTTCGGTGGGTATTATCTCTGTCTTGTCTTGTAATTAGTCGTCCAGAGAATTAGAGGGTGATTTATGGTCTTCGAGGTTCAAGACTAGCCTTGCTGAAGAAAAAAAGAGGGGAGGGGAGGGAGGGAGACGCCTCTGGAATTTGCGGCTGTTGACCCTGCAGAGAGCTGATTATAAGTGAAGCAGCACGTTATAAACTAGAGGACTGAAGTGACCGTACGGTAGGGGGAGAAAGATGTCCAATTGCTGAATACATCGGCCTTCTGTCAATTAGTCCATCCAGAGAGTGTGTGACCTTAAACTAGCAAAATCTGGATAATTAACCTCCTGGAATTTGATCAGAACCCGCGATACTCGCACGTCAACACCCTCCCTTGTCAGAGTCTCGAAGCCTAATCCTGATTTATGGCTGCCACCACCGCCAAAACGAATTTACCACCTTGCACTTGTTGACGGTTTCCTCGGCTCCTTCTAAAAAAACTCAAAAATACACTTTTTAATCAGAGAAAAAGGGGGGAAAGAGAGCGTTTGGATCTGGGTTTATTGACAACAGAGAGATCGATAGATCAGCTCTGGGTCCAACGGTTCATGCGTCGGTGTCCTGTATGGTATGATTATTTATTATTTGACGACAGAAGGGTCCTCTATAGCAAGCAAGTCTAACTCTCCCACTCAGTCGCTAGCGTTACAACCAGGCAGGATCCGTTGGCAGAAGCCTACCTGCTATCTATCCAAATGGTTATGCTGCATAACGGGCGCCTACTCAGGGCACTGCGGGGACAAGACAGTTGGAAACGCGTGTCAACAACACCCTGGCGCTGAGGAAGTATACTTGAGAGCTCGACGGACCTTAGTGACGGAGGACCAAAGGCGCACCAAACACATTGATCCAGTCGGCGGAAGTTTTACGGTTCGATAGGCAAATCAGCAGTTGAATTCTCCAACAGTCCTCCATGACGATCTTCTCCTTCTTCTCCTTCTTCAATCCGACAGTCGCCACTTGGACACTTGTACTCTGACGCGGAACATATCAGCAGGACGCCGCTGATCGTAATGAATGACGACGACGTCGTCGTCGATACTGGTACGTATATCCAATCCCATCCTCTGGATAGCAGGTATCTTCTGCGGCGGTTTATTAGTCAAAGAGGCACGTCCACATGCGCACGTCTGCGGTACCGATTCACAATCCTCCGTCACCGCCCAAATCGCAATGTCTTAAAGGAGCTATCAAATCCAAACACCGATTGGAAACCGTTTGTGGTCGCACCAATCGCAACTTTTAAAAAAAGAATTATTTTCTTTCTTTCTAATTTCTATCTTTTGGACTACCGTGGACAGCTTGTCCGCTAAATGCCGACAGGTAGCAGTGGCAACTCTAGGCGAAATCGCTGAGCTCAATTGGGGAGAATTAGCAGCTCCGGAGTAGGCACTTCACCGACGGCGAGTCTACTACGACCGCTTAGTTACCTCGAATCACCTCCTTGGGTTCAGGTAAATATGCCTTTAAAAGACAGACAGCTTATTCACGTCAAAACGAATATAGATTCACATCTAATGTTAGTGCAATTAACGTGGCTCGACCGATTACCACGGGCGCAGTTGTATACGGTACATAATTGCGGGGGTATACTGGGTGGGAGGTATGGAGGGTCAAATGGGACATAGAACGATAAACACAACGCGATGCTACTTGTGCATGTTTATCAGGTTCAAGTGACTACAAGCCGTTAACCCTGCCATTCAGGTGGTGTGAACAATGATAGCGTCGATTTTACTGCGAGGATTCAAAGACTGTGGACCCAGAAAACGAAAAGGGAGGTCCGTATTTCACCCGTTCTCAATAGTATACAATACTGCTTACCACGTTTGATACTGCATGGCCGTTCGAGCATCCACCACCCTTCGTACATAACCAGCCGGAAACAAGCCTCATCTCTTGCCATCTCTCGATCTCCCTTCCCACCATCCATTCGGACTGATCCATATGACTTCGGTGACCTCGTTCGGTACGAGATCCATCTGGTTGTACGCCCCTGCTGTGTAATCCCATCTCACTCGAACATAATATGGGTGGTGAGGAGGCCTAGTCGACATGGTGAGATCCTGTAGATGATCGTAGTCAATAGACACGGACGTCAATATGTCGAATCCTCCAACCTTGGAAATGTGGCTTGTCGAACAGCTTCCAAAGCGATCCTTTTTACTTCCGTAGTAATATGCGTTCTCCTCAGCGCTTTGTCGGTGCAAATATGATATATCCCTCCCTTGGACATGCTCTTGAGCGTTCCCTCGGGTCGTTTCTTCAGCAAGGTCCGGTTCCATTGGGTGCTCATCACTCTCGTCCTCTCTCTGCATAGCCTGTGAGTATGAACTCTAAACTTGGTTCCTTAGATCTGGTCACTGACTCGGTACCCCTTGGTAGCATCAGCCTTCTCCATCGTCTCTGTAGGTCCCCCATTCCCCTTTGTATCCTCGAAGCACCAAAACGGGAGTCTGGTTGGTTTCGGCTTTTGGCTTTTGGCTCGTACAAATCAAGAGGTTGATTGTGGACGATCCTAGACTCTTTTCTCCGTTTCGTGCGTAGTTCTGTTTCGCCTCCTCTGCCTAACACCAATACCAGTACCTGTTCACAAAAACAACTCACACCTTGAGTAGGAATGAAAGGCGACGCTGGTAGCGGCCTGTTTTGATAAGGGTGCGAGCGAGTGCGAATGCGCCAATGCAAGTATGAATGGCCAGTGCCTATTCATGGATCCCTCAGAGACTTTTGGAGAACGTTGAGGCTGGTAATTTCCCCATCGAAACTGAGAGGAATTGGGAGTATGACCGTCTGAATGGGGTCGAGGGCGGGCTCACTCACCCTGAGTTCGATTCTGTCCCGGTCTCCCGGTTTCGTCGGTATTTGAGCCTATCTATAACCGAATCTTGAGTCATTTTGAGGCTGGAAATTCTCATGAAAATCTCAGGAGTGTCGCTGCGCCTCTCATCCGACTTGGTGCTCGTCGGCGCTTTGATGTGAATCTCGAATAAGACTGAGGCTGGTATTTCCTTCGTGAAGCCAAGCCGTCCTTCATACTTGTGCGTTTTGATGCTTTCCAGTGCTCTTCGGTGTCTTTTGTCGACGTCTTTTGAGGCTCATCGGTGCTTTTTAATACTGGATCCCTAATTTTACTTGATATTGGGCCAGGTATTTCTCCCATCGTTTGAGGACGAGGCCCAGAACGACGAGCACAACATCGACCAGTTGAACTCTTCCTCTACGACGCTGGACACAGACAACTCGCAACCACGACCACACGAGGCTCTTGTATCCACCAATTCGCACCTAATTCAACGACAGAGTTGTATAGTTGTTGGCCACAAGTCGTCTAACTGCCGATGTCGTCTGATTCGTCGGAGCCCAACGGCATTTTCTTCTTTTGGATCACGCAGTGGTGTTCCATGATACGTGTGGACTCCTATCTCATTAATCCCAGAGATCTTGTTTCTATTCGAAAGGCGGCCCGCGAACTGGCTATGGGACAACCTTCCGGGTTACGGCCACCTCATGGCAAACTAAACGGGAACTCCATTCATGTAAACCGGCAAGATTGCCTAGAGTAAGGCAAAATGCAGGGTGGCGATGGTTTCTTTATAGAGTGGTTGATCAAAGACCAGATAGCATTTTTCTCGATTGGTACGCCCCATCGTTTCCACTCAATTGATCACGCCTGACAAAGTTTGTTGCTTAACTAGGATACGCGCCAAACATGTACACTTCAAGGACCAAGGATCAAGGGGCAAATGCACCTCATCCATTGGACACTCATAATCTGGGCGTCACAGATAGGTGCCACGATTTGCCAGTCGCCAGTGGTCATAGGCGCTCATTCCTTCCTCCCTGCCACGGTCGTCGATGCCTTCTGAACTATCATGAACAAGTCCAAGAAATCCGAATTCTTTGGTGGTCGTTCAGTTAAAGCGGCACTGTCCAATTTGGGACTCAGAGTAGGATCGCAGGCGCATGCAAGATCGAGATCACAAGAAAAAGTGAATGGTTCCCCCAACTCTCGTCCAGTCGATGATCTAGACGTATCCCTCGATGTCTCCATCGCAGGTTTCAGAACGCTTAAGGAGGCAGCAGAGGTGATTCCCGTTGCGGGCGGACCACTGAAGGCGACCTGTGGTATCATGATCTTGATACTACAGCTTATAAAGGTCTGTAGCCAATTTTCATTTTTTCTATAGTACCTGACTAATCTTCATTATAGCGATGCAAGGAGAACCGGGAGGGATGGGAGAAACTGGCTGATCTCATGAGAGAAAAGAATGAAAGTATCGTTATTCTTCTCGAGCTCTACTCGAAGGCACCAACAGAGTATCCTAGTGCGGAGAAGCAAGCAAAGGAGTATCAGCGGTGAGCGGCTGAGAGGGTCCTTGACGCATGCTCATACGAGATCGAAGGGTGCTAAATAGTATCGCTGTGGACATCAAACATGAAACCCAAAAAACATCGGAGGTGTCGCAAAGTCTCGAGATGTACTGGTCGAGGATGCAGTCGACAGGACGCGAGGCTATATTAGCGAACGTCAACGCGGAGAAGATCACGAATTACGAAGAACAGCTACGAAGAGTAACCTTTGACGTGGTAGTGAGTCGCAACTGGTGACAACATCTACATGCTCAACCGCTGATAGGAGAAAACGGTGATCCATCAAGCATTGGTTATGAATGATATGAGGACGGACTTAAAGGCAGTATTAACGGACAAATCCAGCTTAAAAGGCAAGGGAGCTCTCGTAAATCCCAGTGCGCGCTCCAGCTGACGGGAACTACAGCACCGACGGCAATACTGAAGCCTCGTCCACGGCGAGTGAGAAATTTCGTCGGTCGAGGTGATATTCTGGACGCGATATCCAAAACTCATTTCGGCGATGAGGGCTCCACCTCGAACGATGACGGCCCCACCGTTACGGTTCTGACTGGCATGGGGGGCTCAGGCAAAACTCAGATCGCTGTCGGGTTTGCGTCGTTATTTGAAGAGAGGTACGACATCTTTTATGCCATCCTTAGGATTTAGCATTGACACACTGTCCAGATATCCCAATGTCCCTGTCTTCTTCCTCGATGCATCGTCCGAAACGTCCTTGAACGCGGACTTGGTCACCCTTGTTCGCTCTCAAACTGATAAATACGACGATGCACTGACTTGGCTGGCCAACGGCACCACAAATTGGCTGTTAATCATGGACAATGCAGATGAACCGTCACTCAAATTCTCCAAGTTTCTCCCTCGAACTCGACATGGCCATGTCATTATCACTACAAGAAATGCAACTCACAAACTCCTTGCTCCACAATCTACTCATGTCGTCGACGCGTTGCCGATGGAGGATTCAATCTCCTTGCTGCTTACTTCCTCGCAATGTGAAGACAATGAAGTAAATCGATCTCTTGCCGGGGAGATTGCGGAGGAACTGGGGAGGCTTCCTCTCGCGCTTGCTCATGCTGCAGCGTATATCCTCGTCAACGGTTGCCTCGACACGTTCTTAACAACCTACGGCGAAAGCTGAGATCAGTTCCTGAAAAGCACACCCGATCTCCCCCATGGCTATCCGCATTCGGTGGAACGTACAATTGAAATGTCGTTTCATTGTTTATCCCCTCGAGTGCAGGAGATGATGGGGCTGTTTGCTCATATGGATGCTCGATCGATTCCCCGATGCGTCCTTGAGAGAGCGGCGGAACGAAGTTTTCTCCATATTCCACAGCAGGCTGGGTTCGCACTACATCCTGATACAATCGCCCAGGCCGGTACTCTGCAAAGCATCTTTTGCCCGAGCGGAGGATGGAAAGCTTTCGAATTCGACGGGATGATTGGAGAGTGTTTGAAATACTCGCTACTTCAATTCTCCACAGCGGACGGAGAGAAGTTCTACTCTATGCATCCGCTTGTGCAAAAGTACCTGCAATTGACTTCGAGCTCTGTGCATGACTGTCCAGCTGGTCGACTCATGGTGCGACTGCTTGCATCCGCTACCACTGTTGGCGGTTGGTACAATCTCATTGGATTCAATCGATTATTGGGCCCACATGTTCGATTGATTCGGTTGGAGGAGGTTACCGAAGCGGGAGATCACTATGGCTTCGGACACATCCTCTCTGAACTGGGGAATGAGCTATCGATAGCTCATATGGAGCGATGTGTTGAGAAGCAGAGGACTTCAGGTGGTCGGGATGATGAAGCAGTGGTAGTTGCAATAACAGGACTTGCCACCAGCTATTACTTAGCTGGAAAGGCACAAGAGGCGTTGCTGCTAGATGAAGAAGTATTAGAAAGGCGGAAGAGGCTTCATGGGCCGGATCACCTTGAGACGCTGTCAGCAATGGCTAGTCTGGCCAGTAGTTATCATTCACTTGGAAGGGAACAGGAGGCATTATTGCTAGATGAAGAGGTCTTTAAGCAACGGAAGGAACGCCTTGGACCAGATCACCTCGAAACCCTGATGGCAATGGCTAGTCTGGCTAGCAGTTATCGATCCCTTGGCAGGGCACAGGAGGCATTGCCACTAGATGAAGAAGTCTTGAAGCAGCGGAAGAGACTTCTTGGACTGGATCACATCCAGACGCTGATGGCAATGGGTAGTCTGGCTAACAGTTATCAATCACTTGGAAGGCTACGGGAGGCATTGCCGCTAGAGGAAGAAATCTTCAAACATCGGAAAAGACTTCTTGGACGGGATCACCTTGATACCCTAGTGGCGATGGGTAATCTGGCAGCCACTTATCAGTCACTCGGAAGAGAAAAAGAGGCGTTGCTCCTAAAGGAAGAAGTATTCGAAAAGCGGACAAGACTCCTTGGTCTTGACCATCGAGACACCTTGCGAGCTATGCGTCATCTGCTTGTGACTCTTAAGGCACTTGGCATGGAGACTGATAGAACACTAGCAGAAGTTGCTCTCCCGCTACATGAGACGGTTTATGGTGTAGATCACAGGCATACAATACGTGTAAGGAATCTACTCATGTAGGCCGCAGAACGATAGGTGTACCCATGGCTCACGAAGCACATTCAATGCCGAGCATAAACGAGGGAGCGGACGAGCTTAGCTCTTGGCTGTGGATGTATGTTTCATACCATCTTCGTTTGTTCACTGTTTAATATTTTGACCCGTTTGAAATGGAACTTTGTGTTAACAATAGCCAATGGTCTGAATATTGACACATGACCGTAAATGTCTCGTTGCGGATGCTGTCAGGCTCGCCCTGCATCGACTTTCATTGACAGCCGCATAAAATGGCACTGCTATATCGGCTCTTAAATGAAGAGATAGTGTCTATGTTCATTTTATCACCGACATCTGTTGAAAATACGTCAGCCTTGACAGCGTTCCGAGTAAATCAGTTGACGCGAGTACCAACACTGGTAATGGCTCATAGAAGCAGCCAATGCCTTGATTAGAAACAAAAGGTGCCGCTGGTAGCACTTTGTTTTCGTCAGGAGTGCGAAGGAGTGCGAATGCGCCTGTACGGGGGATGGATAACCAGTGCCTGCCTATTCATGGAACCTCGTGTACTTTTCGAAGAAGATTGAGGCTGGTAAAATTCCTGTCGAAACTGAGAGGGATTGGGAGTATGACGGTCTGAATGGGGTCACTCACCCTGATGCGGTTTCGTCGGTGTTTGAGCCTGGGTTCTAGACCACCAGAAACAGTGAATTATATCTACAACCGAATTTCGAGTCATTCTGAGGCTGGGAATATCTCTCAGGAGTCTCTGCGTCGCTTGTCTTTGGTACATGTCGATGTCGATGTCGACGTCTCGATGTGAATCTAGACTAAGATTGAGGCTGGAAATTATCTCGTGAAACCGAGCCGTCCTTTATGCTCGTGCGTTTTGGGTGCACCTTGGTGCTCTTCAGTGCTTTTTGCAGATGTCGTTTGAAGCTTTGCTTCCGTGCTTTTCGTTGCCAGATCTCTAATCCCAACTGAAGTCGAGGCTAGGATTTCTGGTATGGTTTCTCATCGTTTGAGGAAGAAAGCGATAAAGGGAGGCACATATCAACCAGTTGGACTCTTCCTCTACGACGCCCAGACGCAGGCAACGCGCAACCATAGCCCAACGAGACACCCATATTCCTTAATTTGCACCCATTTCGAGGAGTGGATCACATAGCCGCTGACCAAAAGGTTTCCAACCGCTGTTGTCGTCGGATCCATTATAATCCAACTAATGGCATTCTCTTCTCTTGGGTCACGCGATGGTTTTCCATAATACGTATGTCCTATCTCATTAACCCCAGAGATCTCGTTTCTACTTGAAAAGCGGGCCGTGAACTGCTCAACGAGGTCGTCGTCGACAACCATCAGCTTCGCCACTGGGATCCACAAGGTCGCTCCGTCATCATGTGGTCTAGAACGGAAAATCATGAAGA
>WSTS01000497.1:0-11830 GCA_019627755.1 Serendipita sp. 411 | reverse complement strand
TGCGTCCGTAGGGTGTAAAAGAAAAGAAAAGGAAAAAAACCAAGTGTCAGAGTGTACTATAGCTAATGCGAGATGCAATGGTGATGGATGGAATAGATGCACGACAAAGTAAGTGATTGGACGGAAGTGGAGGATCATAACCGGGAGGGACAAGACAAGGGGGGAAGGGATAAAGAGAAAAGGCCTCTTTAATACCCATATCCACCCGAATAACTATCTCCCTGTTCCGACGCAGCAGAAGGAGCAGCAGGAGGGGCATAGGCAGCCATAGCAGACGACATATAACTCATCATCTGTTCCATCTGTGCCTGATCCCACGATCCCATAGCAGCTTGCATCTGTTCCATCGTCGGCGGTGCCGTCGCCGCACATTCCGTCGCTCCCTCGGTGGCAGTAGCAGCGGGGGTCTCCGTAGGTGTTGGCATTGCAGTTTCCGTGGCTTGAGCTTCCTCTGCAGACGATGAGGTTTCATGCATTTCCATCGATTCAGATTCGGTCGCTTGAGCTTCCTCTGCAGACGATGAAGAAGTTTCATGCATTTCCATCGATTCGGATTCGGATTCGGATTCGGTCGCTTGAGCTTCTTCTGCAGACGACGAAGGTGTTTCGTGCATCATCATAGAACTTTCGGCCTCGGTAGCAGCCGGAGTCTCCTCTGCAGCACTTTCAGCAGCCGACGAGGTCTCATAGGCACCTTGCTCTTCAGCTGGAGATGTCTCGTATGCACCTTGTTCCTCAGCTGGAGACGTCTCGTATGCACCTTGCTCTTCAGCAGCCGACGAGGTCTCATGGGCACCTTGACCTTGCTCTTCAGCAGCTGGACTCGTTTCGTAATATGCACCTTGTTCCTCGGCGGGGGAAGTCTCATAAGCACCTTGACCTTGTTCTTCCGCAGAGGATGATTCGTAAGTGCCTTGTTGCTCGGCGGGCGACGTCTCGTAATAGCCACCTTGACCTTGCTCTTCCGCGCTCGAGCTGGCTTCTCCACCAGCACCATAGTTGTTGTTCTCGTTATTGTATCCGCCCCCGTTGTTATTCCCGTATTCACCTCCGTTGTTGTTGCTGTTACTCTGTTCAGAGGAAGGCGATGGATTGGCCTACAAAAAAGAAAAACGGATCAGATCCCCAAACGAGAAAAAAGTCCGATTGAATTAGACAGGATAAAATGCTCACCTCATGCCAGGGCGTCATATAATGACCAAGGACACGAATACCCCATCCGATGGCGGACCCATTAAGGTCCACACTCGCACTTCCCCCATCTACATTCAAATTCGCACTCGCACCGACGCTCACACCACCGGCTTGTTCTCCATCTCCACTCCCCGAGTTACTATTATAACTCCCTCCGCTTCCATTTCCGTATCCGCCATAGGAAGTTGGGATGGCGAAGGCAGAGGGGGCGGCAGAGAGGAACGTACCGGCGGCGGCGACGACAAGGAGAGTTTGAGATTGGATGCGCATGATGTGTTCGTGGTTTATACTCTGATTTTATTTGGTTATTTGGCTTTTGGTTTTTTTTTTTGGTTCGTTTTCTTGAAAGGGCGGGACGCAATGCAAAAGGTAGGTTGTCGATGTATTTGTTAAAAGGAAAGAAAAACCCGGATCGACGGGAGAGGGGGTGAATGTAGAAAGAAAGTTGGAAGGAAAGAGAGGGAAAGAGAGAGCTTGAAAAGAGAAAACTAGTAGAAAAACCCGTAAAGGGGGAGATGAGACGAGGGGGGAAAGAGTGAAAGGCATAGTGGGTCCTCGACAACGGATGTTTATATCTCCCCCTCTCCCCTTCCCGGCTCCCATTCACGCTTCCATCCCAGCCGAATGAGTGAGTGAGTGACGCTAACAGAGCCCCAAAGACCATAATCCATAACAGGAACGGTACTCCATGCAATGCTATTCACGCTTCCATGGCTGCCTACCGGTTGTCTTCTGTCTTCTGTCCTTGTCGTCGCTTCGACGTTTCCCGTCCGTTTGTTGTTCGACAACCGAGGACGGATTGGGCTAAAGAAAAAGAAGACTCTAAACTCCCACGACGACCGACCGGATGGAGAAGGCGTTTATTTCTTTTTACTGAAAACAAATGTCGAAAACGTCGAAACGTCTGTCCGTCGGTAACCTTTACCTTTTGAGGACACGGCGACCAAGACAAGACAAGCGACAAGTGACGGCGGCGCGCATCACGTTGAATCGGAATCGTCGACAACAGACAGACAGACAGACGGACAGACCGTCGCTCGGGATTCCTCTTTTGTCCAACTATTCACTGATCCCATTCGTTCGCCAGTAGTTCGTCTGTCCACAACATCCCAACGAGGCAAGCAATAAGCAACAACCTACAGCAGCGCCTCCCTCATCGTCCTCGTCGTCGTGTTTCATCTTTTGTCTACATCCAACGTCAATGTCTTGTTGTCCCGTTTACCTCCGTCCATTACCATCGCCATTACCATCGCCATCGCCATCGTCGTCGCCATCGTTGTGGGCGTCGTGGGTTGCCTTTTGTGGAAGGATTCCAAAAGTCTGACTCGTTCAATTTTTCAAACTCCGCCGTCGGCCTCGACTTATTTGGCCACCCTTTGGCTTGGCCAAACAAATGACGCTATATAACTACCCGGACGCACCGACACACCGACGCTGTGGGGTACTCCACTAGCCAGCCACTGGCGCACCGACGTTGTAGCTAATGATAGCATAGCATACGAATGGACGAGTGGGGCCTGCTCCAATATCGTCATTCTTCCCTCCTAATGACGACTAGGCCGGGGAGCGTCTATAAAAGGCCCCAGCGAAAACGAAACCTCCAACGACAAATACCAACCTATTCCAACCCCACTTTTAACGAACGAAACAAACAAACAACATGCCTTTCGGATTCGGATCACGCCGTCGTCATGCTGTCGCAGATCCCACTATGACTACGACCACGACCACGACCCCTCGCCATCGTCGTCACTTTTTCAGACGAACCGTAAATCCAGATCGACGAGCTGCAGGTCTCAAGGTACGTGACATCTCATCCTCCCCCTTCTCCATCGACGTTACTCACCCCCCTCCTTTAGGCCTCGCTCGCCAATCCTAATACGACGCACGAAGGCCGTAAAGAGGCCAAAGAAGAACTTCACGCTATGGGTAGAAGCGCTCACGTCCCCTTGTCCGTCAAAATCAAGCGTACTTTGGGTATCCGCTCTACCCCACGCCGACAACGCAAACGCGCAAACGCCAGGCGTACCGCGTTTTAAATCGAACTCTAATGCCGGATTATTTCTATACGAATTTTAATGTATCAATGAACGAATGAACAAACGAACGAAATGTAGCAGTAGTAAAACGGTTACTAGTTGCGAAACCTAATATACTTTATTCACGCGGTATGCTATTGCGTCCATAAGTCAAGTGTGATGTTCTTTTGCGTCAAAGGTGAACAGTAATGCGATCATCTTGAGTTCCAATCTCCACGACCTCCCACCGAAATCAGGCTATTCGTGGCATTGCGTCCACGAACGAACGAAGACATTCTTTTGGTCATAGGTGAAGAGTAACGTGACCGTCTTGAGTTCCGATCTCTGCGACCTCCCGCCGAAATCAGGCTATTCGTGGCATTGCGTTCCAAACAAGTATATATAATATAAATAAATAAATACATGATTACATAAATAAAACAAATACATAAATAAAATTGTTTGGACGTAAGTAAAGGGGTACGAAAAGTTGCGTTCTGGCAGATTACGTTCTGGCAGGAACAGGTCCGGCAGTGCTAGTACCAGCATCACCAATAGTAGCATGTGTTGCAAACTGGCTCGTCAACTGATCAAGGTTCAGATGATCGTAGTTCATGATACTTGACAAAAAATCGGTTTTTGCTCGGTGAGTCGCCATAAGCTTTTCGGTCATCAACCGGTTCACCACGACTGGTTCGGCCTTGCATTTCTCGATATTTGCCGGCGTATTGGCGTACTTGAGGACCTCAGGAAGCGGGATGAAAACAATACTTTTGGTCGTATAAACGAGATATCTACGAAATATGATGAGTGAGCAACGTGTTTGCAAACAGGAATTTGGGATACACACCCGCCGAAAACCCTCACGTTGCTCTTGTACTGGATATCAAGTACATGTAAATGAGTAAACAATAACAATAGATTAAGCAAAGAAGAGACGAGGCAACTGACTTTTGCCCTTTCTTCTTTAACCTTTTTATCGAGAAGAAGCATCTGTAGATCGTTCTTGTTTCTATTGTGATAGACTTAGCAATGGCCGACGAGTTGACGGGAACGACGTCTATGCTTACTTGTACGTGAAGTCTACCATAGTGGCATCCAGATCGCCATGAAGCGAAGCTGGTTTCTCTACCTTGGCCTGGAAGAAGACAAGCCATTCGCGCTTGGCACTAGGTGAGGAGCTCCCCGCTGTTCCTTCATGCGGGTGGCTCCCAGAACCTGCGGGTGCAGGTGCAGGTGCAGGTGCGGGATGTGTGTGAGCCGCTGCTCCAGGTTCGTCCCCTTCTACAACTCGCCATGCGAATAATCCATCCGCCCCATCTTCGGCTTCGTTCCCCACCTTTTCCTAAATTACGCATGACGGAATAGAGCCCACCAAAGGAATCAGCCATTTTTTTCCATTGTGTGAGAGAGCGTAGCAAAACCTTACCAGGACACCAGCCTTTCCCTCGCGGATCCATACTTTGAGTTGATCGGTAATACCGCGTTCGTCTGGCATAGAAGTGTCGGCGGGATCGTCCCGAAACCTGGTAATGAATTGTTCCAGCTTTTTGTTGGCACCTACTTCGCATGCCTGCACATCTGCCATACGAACGTTGAGTCTAGCCTTATTGTACTGATTCACTGCATCTTCTAGTACCTTCCCGCTCTCCCCTGCCGTCCCAAAGACCGGGATGTGCTCTGCACTAGACGGGACTAAAGGAGTACGTGCAGGCGTGGCACCCGTTCTAGGTGTAATCGCTTTCAAAGCCGCCTTCTCCTTCTGCCTCTGCTCATCTGCTATCGCCTCCTGACTCACGAGAAACGATGCACCGTGATCGACCTGCTTGCGGCTTCTAGCATTTCTTGGGAGACTTGGGGTACTTGAATCTCCCGTTAGCCCTGGGGTATTTGTATCTCCAGTAGCTGGCAAAGGTGAAGCTACAACACTGATAGACGTTGAGGTAAGTAATAAATATGAAAGAAGCAAGAATGAATGGGGAAGCATGATGAAGAAAGAGAACAAGAGCAATAGAAAGTGAAGAAATGGAACAATAGTCGAGTGGGAAGAAGAAATTCAAAGAAGAGGAGGTGAAGTAGAGAAGAAAAGAGTGGGTGAACGATCAACGCTGGGGGTTCATCTACTTGGATTCGTCCCCCATTTTATAGGAACCCCCCCCCCCTTCTTTGCTCTCCGGGGGAAACGGAGGCGGGAAGAGATATCGGGGGAGTATGGCCGAAGATTTGATATGTTATCACCTCTTTGGTTAGCACCAGTCTCTGGGCGGGAGGCGAGTCGTCCACACTAAGCGCCGCTATCCCACAAACGGCACCAAGTTTCAATAAGGAAGACATCAGAAGCATGTAAACAGTTCAAAATAATCATGTGTATGGTCAGGCAATGTATGCAGTGGTCGTCATCGCCGTACATGAAATAGGCGCTACTTGGCCGGTTGGAGCGCCACCTTGATCTCAGCGATGCATCGGGCTAGAACCAGCACACCGCATGCTCAGCGCGTCAAACCATGATTCTAATGCAAATAAACTGCAGATGTATTCACATATGTGGTTTCCCGGTATACGGATGTGACGTTAGTCCCATCATGGGGGTCATATAGCCGCATAGCACCTTTACCGCCTTGTGATCAATCATACGTCCTTTACTAGCTACCCGTCCTTTGGTGGATAGTCGAGAAAATTCCCAATCGTGGTACAACAAAGCGCCCAGAGAAGAGAGGAATCAGAGGGGAGAATCCCGCATCGTGCGCGTCCTGCTGGCAGCTTGACAATCTCGTAAGCGACGTGTCTTGTATATTTCCTATGCCCCCGGGGCTTACCGACGGCGTCTTGGCAACAGTCCTAGTGACATCGCATTCTGGCCAGTGGGACCCCAAATAGGAACTCTTCCATCCAGTACCACTCGCTAAATTCCGAACGGCATAGCTATGCACTATAGCCACCAGGCGAGAAGACGCCGGCGTCGCATTTTCTGGCGCTTATCACATTAGATCGAATCATTCGGACCTGATTGATATTCATTCAAAGGCGCGGTGCATGAGAATAATCACCACCAGTTCATGTCGGACCCACATGGGGTACGAGTGAAACTCCGAAAAGAACGGACAACTGTACCCAGCATTTGCTCGAGATCATGCTATAAGTTTCGCACGATATCAATACTCGTGATTGATTTGGATCAGATATTACCTAAGATGATAGCACCCGAGAGACAGGAGTTGATCTGAATAGCGCTTATTACGTGAACTGCTTTTCCATTGGCTCTGGAATTGAACACAGTGGGTATTTCCGCGAAAAGATTCCGATGCATATGGGACCACGCTTGCATCAG
This sequence comes from Serendipita sp. 411, assembly GCA_019627755.1. Taxonomy (NCBI): domain Eukaryota; kingdom Fungi; phylum Basidiomycota; class Agaricomycetes; order Sebacinales; family Serendipitaceae; genus Serendipita; species Serendipita sp. 411. The sequence continues at coordinate 5,290 of WSTS01000497.1, read as the reverse complement.
AGTGTAATTGCAGACATCAAATTACCCAACTTTATCTCTCACCTTCGTATGATCGCATGGAATCCACCTCCCCTCAACCCCGCCAGCGAGGAAACCCATAAGTGAGACGTACTGCTGCTGTAGTATCCTATCCCTTCATCTCCTTTCGTCGCTGTATAGATGGCCCTTGGTACATGACTCGCCCGAGGACGCTAGGGAACCAACCTTTCATCGAGCTCCCTTAGGAGCGGCGTATCCTACCCAAGTACTTCGCTTTGTGCTTCTGAGGGGATACAAGTAGAGAATTCATACTCATCGATCTTGCTAACTCATTTATGAAAGTATCCTCCTGAAGTCGAGAAAATCCCAGGTTCGATTCTTGGCTCTCCGGCGTACGGTATTAGGAAACAAGTAGAGGAAGTTTTCGGCCAACTAGGTACTACGATAGGAGGCGTGGCGATCGTTAAGAAGCAAGCCCGTCATGATACGACACGTCTGTTTGGCACGGGGCCAGTGCAGGCTATCGGCATAGAACGGTAAGATTGATCGTTTCTCCAACCCTCTTTTGTGTATTCGAATGTTCCTACACTCAGGATAGTTGACCTCTATACCGTTTTGTAGTATGCTTCCCGATGCCGTTGTATTTTGTGTATAGGTGGGGCAGGGTGACGGCTGGTGACGGGGTAACAATCGATATCGTTCATTCCCTCTCACCGTGTTCAGTCTACCGCGCACTTCCCGAGACTCTAGGCGCCGTGGGACCTTTCGTGCGGTCACCTTTGCTGGGTAGATGTCAGCTGGATAGACTAGTGTACTATCAGGTGGAGAGGTGGAGAGAAATGGAACAGAATGTACGTGGTCTGGTAAAGTATACTTCGAGGGGTTCACGAAGTCCGCTCACCCTGCTTTTGACTTGAGTTTATCGAGGAGCCAAAAACCACGACGTCAAAGAGACTGACCCGTCAGTGGACCAGAGCCGGGGATAGGTTCAAGGATATGAGTGGAGATTACTGAACCATTGTTATCTTACAGGATCGTGTATAGCTGTGGGGCTTGAGATAAAAGAGGCACTGCACGGAGAGCTTGTCGCTATACCCACTTTCGCTTGCGCCGGCTCATCACGATCGAGCCATCCGAAATAAGGCCATTCTAGATAGAAGTTATTATATCATATTAAGGGAAGTGAAATCCCTCTACCGGAAATGATGGACTTCGAATAGGCGAATGGAAGGTAAGTCGAGGTTGTCACGTCCACTGTCTGGGTGGATCTGGCCACAAGCGATGGAACGGCTCACTTGAGTCCAGCACAATACTCGACAGTCGTAGTAACTGAATGTGTAGATAAGATGGTATTCAGCGTTGGTACGGGTCTACCGACAATGTCCATCCCAACGGCGTGTATCTGCGGGACATCGGAAGTAAGGTACATGCGCGTGAGAGACGAGAGAAGGTGAAGTAGAGATGGTGAAGTACAACAGAGACTCGAGAGAGATGCAATATGAGGAGTTTTCGAACAGTTAGCCCTCTCTCTGTTTGGCTAATCCGCTCAATAGGCCAATCCACAGATGCTTACACGCAAAATAGTGTCGCAGTAAGATTTTTTATTCCAAATCTGGGTAGTACCTGTAACGCAGGATGATCCACGACCCACTTGTAATTCGCACACCAAAGGACTCATTCCATTGCGAAGGCCTTATGTCCAGCAACAGAAGCGTTGCGTTATTCACCCCAAATCGCAATCATGGGAGATATTTACTTGATTAGTGTCGAGCTGTATGAGTCCCACATGCGATAAATGATAAGGTTGCAGTCGATGATGGTAGCATTGGGTCCAAGTGCGATCATGCGGCGCTAGACTCCAAACATGAACACACATACTGTTTGACTGCCCTCTATTCGACGATGCTAGACACATCCTCTACAGGGCAGCACCAGACGGTCACATTAGCATCTTCCTAGGCACCAAGAAAGGCATCGACGGCCTTGCCCTCTTCCTATGGCAAATAACGGCCTTCTGAAACCCCCAACACCCGCACACGCAATAGCAAGCCAAAGCGAGCCTCTCTCCATGGGTGATCCTATGGATTGACGACGAATGGGCTGTACCGGACAGAACATTCTCCATCTCATCTATGATTCCCACTCCCCTATATTTATCACTTCACACACGCAACTATAGACTACACCACCAGGATACTCGCAGAACCACCGCCAACAGTATAGCTCACCCTAGATATACTCCACACTGATCACCTACATCCCCTCCATTGACTGTCATCGGACTGCTCGTCAGATCGCACCTTGGTCCCTATCTGTGTACCTGCTAGCGATGAGAAAATAAAGGTGCTCTTTCTCTCTCTCTCTCTCCAAGTGTATTCCACCACACGAAGCAGCTTACCATCCATACAACCGAGCGGCAAGCTCCGTCTATAGGAGTCCAGGAGTAATTATGACGACTTTAGAGTCTCCAGGGCTGCTTTAAACATGCATACTGAGATATTTGGAGACGGTAAATGTTACTTACAATCTTGCAGACGAAGTTACAATTCCGTAGTAAGAAAACGTGGATCTATTTCAAGAGGAGATGATCGCTAGACTACTTTCAAGCTCCGATAATGCCCTAAATTCAATGATATTGCTCGACGTGTTTACGTTTACTGGGAGATAGGGATGCCAAAAACCGATGCTACTGCATGGATTACTCTCCCGGGGTCATTGATCTCTTGAGATTGCGCTGGTGGCGGCGGTGAAGTCCTTTCCCGAGTCGTAGAATAACCCCACTAAGGGTTGGTATCAATAGTCCACACATGCAAACGAGTCATTAGAAAAAACGAAGGAAGGATTTGTTTATTTATTCCAGATGGTGACTATACTCGGGGTTAGAGAAACTTTCACGAGATGGAAATAGGAACATTCACCTCTTCCTTCTTTAATCCGGAAGCCATCGTAATCGCGATAGAGACATGCTGAACGACGGATCAGCTTCTTCAGCGATTGCCACGCCTTCTCTCGCTCTATCCAACTGGCCAAGATACCGTCATCCGACCACTTCCACCGGAGCTAGGGTCTTGTCTAGGTCAAAAGAACGAGCAAACAACAATGCCTTTCGGACTTGAACCACAGCTTTAACTGCTCGGTTGACAGTAAAAGTGTAATTGATTTAGATCGCTGCGATACATTCCATTTCGACGTCTGCTCCTCCAGGAAGCTTCACCACTTGAACGCACGTCCGAGCCGGTTTCGGTGAGGGCAACATCTATGACCGACACCATCGGCACATAGAACCACGATTGAACAACAAAGATCAACAAAAATGATAAGGATGGGAGGGTATGTACGCACTCTCTCATACACCTCGTTCATAGCTCCAAAGTCGTTCATGTCCGTCATATAGACGTTCACTTTCACCACTTTCTCCCAGCTCGACCCGGCTGATTCCAATACATTGGTCAGATTCTGAATCACTTGTTCCTGTCAACCGTTAATCAGTGTGTATGCGAGCGATGTCGATCCAGATAAAGAAGAATAAAGTCAGTGGATGATGTACTTGGCGATGTCAGTGTTGATAGGTTGTACGCACTGTATGTTCTTTGATTCCACCCTCGACAATCGCGAGCGCTGAATCGTGTGGCGTACATCCGCTACAAAAGATCAACCCTGGCCCATACGCTTTCACGGCGTGAGAGAGGATAGACGTCAATTGTGCGTTCTTGGGCGTGTTAATATTTTCAATCGTCGAATTCGTTGACATGGTGTAGGGATGAGCAAAGCTGAGTGGTCGTGGTGGTCCAAATTGGATGCTGTTTAGGGTCCTTCCCGGATTGGGTGAGGGCATATGGCATGGATTGTACCTAGTAGACCGAGCTACTCAAGAGCGACATTTTGCAGAAACAGTTCTATCGAGGATACAGGTAAGTGTGGCAGCAGACCTAACCTGTCGTCGAGATTCCGACCAGTGTAGTGTTGTGGACCCTTCCTCAACTTTTGATCCGTCATCCTTCATCATTGACCCCGGACACACCATAGACGGAAAGTTCAAGACATTGTCTCATCAAAGTTCAAGGGTGAGACTTCGAACTTCGACGCAGAAGTGTGCATAGGTGCTCCACTAGAGAGTGCGCCGGGTCACTTGATTAGTAGTTCACGCATGAAGCATAGCATCGGACGGAGCCATCCACAACAGCAACAACTTCTCCCGACATATACTGTTGTTCGCCGTTAGGAGCGTTCGAATAAATGAAACGGGAGGATATGATTGCCTTCACCTTTCTTGAATCCCAAACCTATACCAGAAGCACCCTCAGTCATACCTACGCCCCGAGGCCGACCTACCCAAGCCCTTTATGGCCTCAAGTCCGAAGGACATCAGCTCGTCAGAATATATATGATGCTCCTTCGATTTAACGTCGTCATCCCCCCAAATTACTGCTATCTCGAGCAGCAGATGTGACCTCGTCTCCTCGGAACAATCTCCGGTTTGTCGCCCAATGTGACATTTGCTTGTTGAATCTAGCTTGCCTTCTATCACAATGCAAAGGTTCTATACGTGATAGATATCACGATATTCAGAGCTGCAGCCGCTAACGGAGTTGGTCGTGGGTGAGTCTAAGCTCTAAGAGTTCAGTTGAGCCGTCGAGCCAAGCCTCGATTCAAGGCGCGTAATTATTCACGTACATTTCCCTCAACGCAGATTTCCGAAGTTTACTGAGCCAAATCTGGGGAAGTAAGGTAGTCAAATCCAAGTTGTCCCCCTCCAAGTATTACAAACTGCCGAATGCGCGAGATGGTCGGAAAGGTGAGCCACCTCAAGATCGACTGGTATGTGCATTGAGAACAGATGGCTTCGTACGTCGGTTTATGGTATAGGCGGTGTGGCTAATATAATGCCATCAATCGTTCATCGATTGTTACGACCAACCAAGCGGGGCCATATGATGGCGTGCAGTACCTCTTATGCGGAGGTAACCGCCTACCGACTGCAGTTCCTTGCCCTTTCGCTAGGCGAGTCGATGATGGACATCTCTGGGTGAAGGAAAACCGATACCAGCGGAGTCTTGCTAGTACTCCGCTTCTTCCGTCGAATAGATTTTCCAGAGCCCTCTTTTTTCACGTCTGCAGATCTTCAAAGAGCCCAAGATTCGAATCTACGGTCCAGCGGCTCCGATATTCCAAGCCGTCGTTCTTTTTCGTCGAACTGGATGTTTCAGGAAAGTCGGTGCCACGAGTGCTATTGGAAACCGACGGTCATGATTCATCCAATACTTCATGGTCCAAAAGCATTATAATCCCGGGACAATACACTCAGAGGCCG
>WSTS01000496.1:0-11876 GCA_019627755.1 Serendipita sp. 411 | reverse complement strand
ACAGACCTAAATTACCTTATATAACTGACTCACAAGTCCCAAAACCAATTCGAACCGGTGGCAAGGGCCATACCCCGCGCTCGAGCACGGAGCGGAAATACCTCTGCTGGAATCAACCAGGGAACAGGGCCCCAAGAGAACGCAAAGAACGCGAGATATAAACAAATACCTACAATCTCAGATCAGAATAGGTCCAATAGTACAGTTCCAGCCAAGTCAACCCACAGGCAAAGATTCCTTTTGCAGCTGATGACAGCTGCGGGCTCGTGCTTTCCAAATTGTCGACGTGAAACTGCAAGCCGCCAACTGTAGCGAGACAAAGAGCCATTCCAATACCGCCGATAATGAGCAGCGGTCGTCGCCCGAGCGTATCGATGAGGTAAATGGTCGGAATGATTCCTACAATGAGCATCGTACTACTAACGCCAGTATAGAGAAGGGACTCGGGAACGTCAAAGCCTGCACGGATTAGGTTCTCCGGGAGGAAGTACAGGATAGCCTATTATCTCATTAGCTTTGGCCGACCACTGCAACGTCAGTACGTACGTTGATACCGTTTAGTTGAGCGAACATCTGACTCGTGACTGCCATCACAGTTCGCCTAGTGTATTGGGTGAATATTTCTGTCCACGTCGAATCACCGCCTTGTTGGTGCTCAAACTCGATGGCAGAGACGATTTCCTTGTATGTACGGTTCACGTCTTCATCGCTCGTAGCCGAAGCGTCCTGGAGGTCTGCTAGAGTAGCCAAACCCTCCTGATGGAACCCATTCTTGATCAACCACCGAGGCGTCTCTGGAAGGAATACCGTGCCAACGAGAAGAACGAGTGTAGTACCAGTGAACACGATATAAGATCCTCTCCATGCCATTTCGGATGGCATATAAGAGTAGAAAGCATAGCCCACCCAGGTCGACAGAGAGCTAGCAATAGAGACAGCGTTAGTGAAAACGATGGAACGAGGAATGGGGAAAGAGCCGTACAATCCAGCATTGAGAAACAGATTCTCGATAGTGACAAAGACACCACGAGCATGTCCTGGAGCAATCTCCGCTTGAATGACGGGAACGGTCATCGACAGGAACCCGACTCCAAGACCTTGTATGGACCGCCCGATGACCAAGACTTCGAGATTAGGTGACGCTGTTTGCATGAGCGCAGAAATGAACAGAAGAAGTGCGCCGATGCGCATGGCCGCTCGGCGACCTAGCACGTCGCACACATTCGCAGAGACCAACGCCGCGACGAAAGCAGTAACGTTCAGACACGCCACAGTAATCCCTGTATTCACGATCAAATCAGTATAAGCTCTAATTACTCTATACGCGCACGATCAATCTCGGTGTAACGTACCAACGATGTATTCGTTCACTTCGATGTCACCTTTGGCGATGCGTTCCAAAGAAATGTCTTGTACCCCGTACATCCTTTTGAGAAAACTTGGTTGAATGAATGCACTACCTATGCAACCTTGAGAATATCCGAACATTGCGTCCCCTAAGCTGCAGAGGGCCGAGGCAGTAAGGAGCAATGGTCGACCGACGAGCCATCGAGGATAGCGAGCGCGATAGCTTGTTGGACGAAAACGTTTGAGCATACAGAATTTCCTTCCTTCTACGAAGATTACCGAGGTATAAGGTGAGACTGGAAAGTGCGTCAAGCTGTAGAGACGTTCTACGGTACTCGGGCGAGTTCGAAACGACTCGACGGCGACGTGGATGACGGGTAAAGGACCTCTTGCAGCAAAAATAAAGTCAAAGGTGAGCTAAGAAATTAAAAGGTATAAGTAGATTAAGTGATAGACAAAAGGTATGGGTCGTGGCGCAGCTCAAGATGCAAATCGAAGGCTTCCTTGGGGACCACCGATTCTCCGTTTAAAGGCCAAACGCCGGTGTTGTAGCTTACCTGAGCCTACTTACAGCTGATCGTTGTATCCTCGAGCAAAGGGGCTTCTAAACTGTGGATTGAAATTGAGAACTTTCGTTGCTATTTATGTGTAGAGGTCCGATTTGAACAGAATTCCAAGAGAAAGAGCTAAGCAGTATAACGACGTTCTCCGAAATCACCCAGACCAGGGATGATGTACTTCTTCTCGTTCAAGCCTTGATCTACCCATCCGGTAATCTGTTCGCAAACATATCAGAAACAAGATTCAGCAAATGAAGACCCGTGACCTACCACTCGGCATGACGGGAATCGGGTGCAAAAGTTCCTCAACCCCTCAGGGCAGGAAATCTGTTGGGCAATCGATAAGAAAAGGGTCAGTGCATCTCTGTAACGTCTGATGCTGACCAGGTTAATGAAGATAATCCTGTCTTCTGCCACGCCTGCCTCCCTCAAGACCTCTACTGCCTTGCCAGCTGAGCCTCCGGTAGCTTAGGCAAGTTAATCCATCGAGTTTTACAACAAACAAATGATATTCGGACTTACCCAACATGGGATCCAATAGCAAGACATATCGCTTGGCGATATCCTCAGGAAGTTTGGAATAGAACAACTTTGGCAGAGCCGTCTGTTCATCCTAAGAAGCCATCAACGAAGAATATAAGGTCATGAGAGGATACCCCGTACTCGTTGAATTAGAATTTTGCCTGGAAGATGGTCAGACATATGTTGACATTCCTTTATTCCAAACGTACCGATCCTAACACTTCGGCAAACTTCTCTCAATCCAGCTTCCATAGCTTCACCTGCTCTCAGAATGCTAACTCCGCATATCTTTCCTTCAAACCCGACGCCCTGGTACTCTATCCCAGTTGGCGTCGTGACCGTTTTCGGTATGATCGGTAGATGATTCAACCCTTCTTCGACCTGGAGACCATGTCAATACAAAGATACCTTGACAATCGAGTAAAGGAAGGCGACTCCAAGGTATCAAGAGAAACTGAAGCTCACCAACAGTCGAATAATTCGATCGCTATAGAAAATAAAGTCACCACGACTGGTGTTCTTGTCTCGAATGATCGTATAAAGCGCTTCCAATTGGGAAGTCTGCTTCAGCGTTACCACGTTGACGGGCAGAGAAGATGGAGTGGCCTGAGACGTTGGATTCTGCAGAGTGCTAGCCATGATAGGTTAGATCCTTTCCTGAAACTGGTTTCGTTGTCCCTCTTCAATTGCAAATTCGCGATATACTGAGCTCGTGATGGTGATGCACGCGACGGCAATCAATAAACAAGTGCGATAGGGTCTCTTGTAGTTCACACTGGTGGACGTTAGTAGTGCTGTATAAGGAGTTGGGGATTGCATATAGTCCAGATGGAGTAGATAGCTGCCTTACCTGCGTTAAACCCTTCAGGGAGAACGTTGAAAACGACAGAGACGAGATGGATGTGAATGCGGCAAACGTGGAGAAGTCCAAGAGTGATCTTGCTTTATTCCATGTGCTAACACGCGTCGCTTGCCATCATCACATCATCCCAAGCAGGACCTTTCCAAGAGAAGCTAGCGCTCCAGCCTCAGGCTTCGTCTAACCTTACACCCGATTGATCCACGGCGACCTAACCTAACCTGGACAGGGAAATTCTCGCAAACTTGGGACTATGGGCTGCAATAAAACAAGACAGACTCCCAATTCGTCCCATCGTCTCCTCCGTCTATTCGAAATGGCAACATGCGATACAAACGCATATATATAGTTAATCTAGTAAACAAAGTCGCACTATGGGACATCCAACTCGTATATTTCGAGCGAAATATGGACATGTGGAAGGTGCAAAGAAGGACCCGAGCTGAGGGCCATTCCACAGGCAGCTCGCTGATGAGCCCCGCATCGATGTGCAAGTCTACGATGTAAATAGGATATCAAAGTGAGAGTGTTCACGACTCTCTACGAGAATGATTTAATCTAGAGTTTTGTTAGTCTCATCAGTGCCCAAAAGGTACTTTCGATCGGAGTTCTATGTGCACATTTGTGGCAAAGCTTATTCACAGCTTGGACCCAACTCCAACAATCCTCGACTCCCTGCTCATCGCAGCCTATCAAGACTGCAAACTAGAAACAAAGAAAACTGTTATTTCATATCCAATCTCATTCCCATTCGACTTCTGATGTTCATCTCAGGCTTTACCGCCCGTTATCCGCCCATTTTGTGGCATCTGATCTCACAGATCGCCCCTCTTCCTTCTGCATCCAGGGTCTCGCCATACTGTCGCAAATCGCCCAAGCTGATGAACCTGGCTGATTGCCGGTGCCAGCGCCGCCACGCTTCTGCCATGTCATCGCACGCCTTCTTTTGGGCTTCGGTATCGTCTCCAGAATTGACGAGTGTTACGTATATCCGTAGTTTCTCGCAGGCAACGGAGTACAGTTCACCTGGAAATCTGTATTAGATAGCACCTATCGTTGGTGTCCAAGACGTACTTGTCATGAACGGTGCAGCGACCGTTCCGGTCGGCAATGAGCGCTCTTCCCACTCTGAGGTGAGTGGAAGAGCGCTCTTAAATGTTGATTGGTTGTCGTTGTCCCGATTTTGTGGGTCATCGACGTCGTTGGACTCGTCTCTGTGAGTCATCCAAATGTTGTTTACTAGAAGAAGCGTCAATATCACACGTTTACAATTGAATACTACTCACTATCGTCAAACCAATATAGCTCCTCGTTCTTCTCAAAGAGAGATTGCAGGTCGTAGACGCCGGCCTGCAATGTAGCTTTCCAATCGTTTAGGGATTCGTCGCACCGCGGGCGTTTGTTGACCTGAAGTCTCGGTCAGTTTCTAGCACCAAGTGATATAGATAAGTGCTCACATTGACTCCGATCTCGCCTTCCTCAGTCTCTTCGTCATTCATTATGTCACGCTTGCGACGTCGGGATTCTAGCTTGTTGGGTGAAGACTTCGAGTTTTCGCTATTCGATTCCGAGGATTGCTACAAGCGATCAACAATCGCCCTCCTAAAAGGGGATAAAACAACTCACTGGTTCGTCTGTGACTAAAATTGGGTTGCTCTTCGTACAATCCTCGGATTCCGATTGTGATGTAGTATTGGGCGTGGGTGCGTCATCGTGCTCAGCAGAAGAAGAAGCCACCTCTACTGGAGCTGATGAAGACAACTCCGTTCCCGGCTACGATGGCGAAAGTGATCGTTTGACAACTGGTACCTTCAACTGCCGAGTCAACCCCTTGGTGGAGTCCTCTTCACTTGGGCGAGAACCGTTGTTTGACCCCGAGATGGAGTGGCGAGGACTTGACGGCTTTGATTCGAGGCAAGCGATGGGAGGGGACCTCTTTATTGGAGAAGAACGGGGAGCCGCAAGTTCACTACCGGGTGTCAGGCGGTTTAGGCTGGCGACTCTCTTCTTGGGTATGGCCGTGGCTTTCCTTCTGGGATATGTAAGTCATCTACTATGCATGAGCGAGTTATCACGACTCACTCTTGGTTAGTGTCATCTACTGTTGGATTGTTTGAGGAGGGTTCGGAAGTAGAGGGATTCTCAACGATCGACGGTTGCATTCCCTTGGCTAGCTCCTGCAGGAGGTCCTCGCTCACGCGGCGAGAGTTAGGTCGGGAAGAAAGAGAAGATTTTTGAGGCGATAGAAATTTTCTGAAAGGAGAGGAGATCGGGGTAAAAGATGCACTGAGACGACCAGAACGAGCTGGGCTGGCTGGTCCCTTCTCGAACGAGAGCCCCTCATTTCTTGTGACAAAAGACATGTGAGCTTATTTCGATATGAGTAGACATACTATGACTTACTCTCGATCAGAGCGATCAATTCAGCTGGCTTTGTTGTGTCGGCTGGTGGGCTGGTGTCAACCACAAATCTTGGCTGGATGAGAAGATAACTTACGGAGACGCGTCAAATGAGACATCCGTCACCTTGGGGGTGTCTTTAGGAGTTTGAGGGGTGTTTGACGCGTCTAAATCAGCCCAGCAATCAGTGACGGTGTCCAGCCGAGGGAGATGATCCGAGTACTCACTGGACTTGGAACTAGACATGGTGAAAAAGAAGCTAAAGCGCGATTGAAGCATGTCGTATGCTGTTTTGTGGATAGGATGGGTGCGATGTCGCGAAAGCAATGTTGTGGTGGAGGACAAGCTGAGTTCAAACTCCGCTCCACCCTTTCGCCTGGTTCATTCGTCCATCCGATGGTTTCATCTCGCTTGATTTTCACGGCACCTTTTCGTCCTTCTTGTTGAAACGGCACTGGAACGACTGATGAGACGATATGGATCGGGGATAGCGTACGATGGCCCTCACTCGCCAAAGCGACCTCCCTCGTTCCATATTTCCATCCCAACTCCATCCAATTCTTCTTCGTCGTGCTTGATGCGATACTAGGACCTATCTGGCTGGTGGGGCACCAGACCTGTCTCGATCCCCTCGGTTGGAATATATGCAATACCCTATTTGGGAAACGAAACCAACCATATTCAGAAACAGAGAAGTAATGAAGCGACTGATAATATCCAGTGTTTTCTGTTATCTTAGTTGGAACATCCACATGGCACTTTATAGGGCAGAATAGTACAGTATTGATCATCCGAGTATTCAGAAAGAGTATTATATCTGAATGAACTCGATTGCACGAAGGATTTGTCCTCGGGGCTATGTCTCACGGATCGCCTCTCTTCTAAATGCAAACCCGTGGAAGGCATCGAGAGTTCATCAGCTGTGGCGGCCCGGGACGATAAAAGATTCGGGACGCACTCAAAATCGTTTGCATAACGTATTATCAGAATCATACAAGCTGAAAATGCGTAGAGGCATGCCTGCACCTTGTCGCTCCTTCATCACTCTCTGGTATGGGCCAGGGTTCTTTTCCGCATCGTTGAAATCCCAATTCCAGTGGAATATAAATATGATTTGCTCCAGTTTTGGACAGACGACCTGCGGACCGGCAGTGATGGCAAGTGCGTCGAGCAAGCCAGCTTGCTCTTTGCCCATATATTTCTCGAGCTTTAGGACCCGAAGTTGGGGCATTTTTCGAATTGCATCAAGGATAGCATCCGTTGAGCATGTTCCATTCAAGATAAACTCTGAAAGAGTACTGGGTCCCTTGAATGGGAAGAGCTTGCAACATTTGTCGAAGGCTAAACATTCGGAACTGAGTCTGAATGTACGAAGATCTGGTAGCAGAAATCTTGATAGAAAGCTTGGTCCATTGGATGTTACGTCGAGATACTCTAGACCCGGGAGATTACGGTCCTTGTTGGATCTATCACGCCCTTGAGTGTTCCGGGTGCTACTTTGTCGAGTCTTTCTCTGAGCTATATGGAGAGTCTTGAGCTTTGGCATGGTCAATGCCTGCAACCATATGGGGTCGCACTTCAGCGATATCTCTCTCAAGGAGGGTAAAATGAACGACGGTGTATCTGAATTCGGCCACGACGGTGGTGCTACCTTTATATTTTCAATTCGTGAGAGTTTAGGGAGCAATTGGTGAAATACTCTCTGGTGTCCCCACAAGGTTATCGACAATGAACGCAAGCCAGCCCACGTCGTGTCGGGAAATGAGCCAATTGAGCTTGTGATTGGGAATGAAATGTCTCGAATAGTCGATCGAGCGGCTATTAGAGCTTCTAAGGGGGCATGGGACGGATCACGGGATCGAAGAGATCGAAGTTTTGGGAATTTTCCCAACCACTTATCTGCACCATGCACCCAGGCTTGGTTGAAAGCTGACAAGTAGATACTCAGATCGACGATACGTCCACTATACTGCGGTCCCAAGACAGCCTCCAGGATTTTCGATGCATTGTGTTCACCGAAGTCATTTCGAGTTTCCACGGAGGATATCTTGATGTGAAGGTCGAGACTACCTGCCATACTTGCTACATTGTCCACCTGCTCAATGGTGGAACAAGGCTGGAAACTAGTCCCCCAATTGGTTCGGGACATCGGGGAGACATACGGCCAGGTAGGACGTGGATTATCTGCAGGCGAGAATATCTCTATTCTGGTCCAGAGCAAAGGGGTCGACAATGACACTCGCCTCCATCGGTGGCATATAACCTGTAGAATGCGTGGGTCTTGATCTCCCGAAACATAAGCCTCAAATATGAGGCTTAATATCTCGTCTGGAATCGATTGCACTAGATTTAATGGTTGATCATCTTGGGTGTTGTCATGATATCTCGTGATGATTTTCGATGGTTTCTCAGATAGATCGTCCTTTGTTTTCTGAATCTGCTCGAGGAGGGGCGCGACTTGTTTTTGGGCTGTCTCTTTGGTCTCTTCGATCTCCATCTTCTTCCATTCGAGTTCTTCTTGGATTACGCGTTCTATTTGACTGCATTCTTCTTTCCTCTCTTTTATCTTCTCGATAATGACCTCGTTTTCTGGGGAGTGGAAGATACTCATAGTGTAAGCCGCCACTGCGTAGCGATGCGTGACGGTTGCAATGTATGTATAGAGCCTAAATGCATATAGTCAGGGGGAGAAATCACCTTGAAGATAAGGAAAGACCCACGCTTGACCTTGTAGTAATCGTTTGGTGATTATAATCCAAGAGACGGGTTGGGCCGGAAATTAGAGGGAGGAATATTGCTAAGACACGTCGTATTCCCGGCTTAGAGCAGGACTTTTGATTCGATCGGAATTTTACCGACGCCAGGCCTCAGTTGGTACTGGTTCAAGGAGTATAGTAGGCGCCTATACGGAACGGTCAGCCTCTCACTGAGCCCGCATCAATGTGCAATTCTACGATGAGAATGGGCTACCAAAGGGCGAAGATTGACGAATTTTCACGAGAATCCTCTAATCTAGAGTTCTCTTAATCACATATATCGGTGCCCAAAGGGTCCTTTCGATCGGAGTTTTATGCACATTTGTGGCAAAGCTTATTCACAGCTTGGACCCAACCACAAATATCCTCAACTCCCCGGCCATCGCAGCCTTTCAAGGCTGCAAACTAGAAACGAAAGAAACTGTCATTTCATATCCAATCTCATTCCCATTCGACTCCCGATGTTCATCTCTGGCTTTACCGCCCGTTATCCGCCCCTTTTGTGGCACTTGATTTCACATATTTCCCTATTTCTTTCACGTGACGAAGCTTTATCTATCAGACATTGCTGACGAGGATAATCAGGCTGCTCTCGGCGGTCTAAATAGCATTAAAAATCGTAAAGGAGTACGGAATGTCACAAAGTCGGAATAAGATTACTCTATGCAGTGTCTTCATCGTTCTTGGATGCAGTAGTAGGCACCGTCTCGTCCGTAGATGTCGAAGCAGTCACAGTGGGGGTGTCCGGGGTCGTCGCGTCCACGTCGCCAATCGTCACCGCCGGGGTTCTGCGACTGAGGGTGCGCTTCTGCTTAAAGTGTTTCTCTCCCACGTGACGAATGAGGATATCGTGAGAGGTCACGACTTGTCCACAGGGCCGTGTCTCGTACTTGATGGCCCCGTCATTGATGCAGAAACTCAGCCTGCATACAACCACGTAATCCCGGTCGTATTCTTTGGCCGTGAATTCTTCGACCTCCGCCTGCCCGTGTAGCAGCACAGGCTTTTGGTCTTCAGGAAGACTGTTAAACGCCCTTGTCGAGGGTTTAATCCTCTTCTCCCTTGCCGTGAGGTCGCCTCGCGGCGGGCCATTCAGCTCGTTCAAGAGCCACTCCTTCTTGTCCTCAAGTACCTCCCGCTTCTGTTCCAACGCCCTTGCTCGATTCTCCGTCCACTGGGTAAGCGACAAATGGTCGTTGCAATACAGCATGTCTCGCGCCCATGGTTCCAATATCTTGGCTTTGATCAAGACCACTGGAGTCTTGGAGAAGTTGGCACCCGACGAGGAGCCCTGCGAGACAATGTTCGGGATTTGCTGTGTAGTGGTCGCAATGGCAGCCGTAGTCGGGATTGTGGGGGGAAGTAATGGAGGAAGTATAGTAGTGGGATAAACTTGGAGGTATTGTTCATCCTCATTCGTATTGATTGCATCCTCTTGGTCGTCCCCAAAGTCGATGTATGCGGAGAAGTCCACAGATTGTAAGGTGGCCTCAGGTGTTAGCTTCTTTGGAAACGAGGTCGCCTCTCTCTCCTTTATTCTTCTCTCCTTCTCCTCTGCTGCAAGTGACTCATCGATCCATGTTTGAAGGAGGGCCGATTGTACGTCCAGCGCATCGGCGATTGCCTGTCTGCCTTGTGCATCCAGGGCCTCACCATACTGTCGCAGGTCTCCCATGCTGATCAATTTGGCCGATTGCCGATGCCAGTGTCGCCATGCTTCTGCCATATCGTCGCACGCCTTCTCTTGGGCTTCTGTATCGTCTTCGGAATTGACGAAAGTTACGTATATCCGTAGCTTCTCACAGGCTATAGAGTACAGTTCACCTAGAAATTGGTATTAGATGGCATCTATCGTTTGGGACCAAGACGTACTTGTCATGAACGGTACAGCGACCGTTCCGATCGGCAGTTCGCGCTCTTCCCAATCTGAAACGAGTGAAGAAGCGCTTTCAATAGTTGATTGGTCGTCGTTGTCCCGATTTTGTTGGCCGTCGACGTCGTTGGACTCGTCTGTGTGATTCATCCAAATGTTGTTTACTAGAAGAAGCGTCAATATTACACGTTTACAATTGAACACTACTCACTATCGTCAAACCAATATAGCTCCTCGTTCTTCTCAAAGAGAGATTGCAGGTCGTAGACGCCAGCCTGCAATGTAGCCTTCCAATCGTTTAGGGATTCGTTGCACCGCGGGCGTTTGTTGACCTGAAGTCTCAGTCAGTTTCTAGCACCAAGTGACATAGATAAGTGCCCACATTGACTCCGATCCCGCCTTCCTCAGTCTCTTCTTCGTCCATTATGTCACGCTTGCGACGTCGGGATTCTAGCTTGTTGGGTGAAGACTTCGAGTTTTCGCTATTCGATTCCGGGGATTGCTACAAGCGATCAACGATCACCCTCCTGAAAGAGAATAAAACAACTCACTGGTTCGTCCGTGACTAGAATTGGGTTGCTCCTCGTACGACCCTCAGATCCCGATTGCGATATAGTACTGGGCGTGGGTGCGTCATCGTGCTCAGCAGAAGAAGAAGCCATCTCTACTGGAGCTGATGAAGACAACTCCGTTCCCGGCTGCGATGGCGAAGGTGATCGTTCGACAGCTGGCACCTCCAACTGTCGAGCCGATTCTTCGGTGGGGTCCTCTCCACTTGGGTGAGAATCATTGTGCAACCCCGAGATGGAACGGTGAGGACCTAAAGGTCTTGATTTGGGGCCAGCAATGGAAGGCATCCTCCTCAGTGGAGAAGATCGAAGAGTCGTAGGCTGACTGTCGGGTGTCGGACGGTTTGGGCTGGGGATTTTCCTCTTGGGTGTGGCCGTGGCGCTCCTCCTGGGATATGTAAGTCGTCAACTATGCATGATCGAGCTGTCACGACTCACTCTTGGTTAGTGCCATCTATGATTGAACTGTTTGAGGAGGGCTCGGAAGTAGAGGGATCCTTAACGATTGACAGCTGCATTCCCTTGGCTAGCTCCTGCAGGAGGTCCTCGCTCACGC
This sequence comes from Serendipita sp. 411, assembly GCA_019627755.1. Classification (NCBI taxonomy): domain Eukaryota; kingdom Fungi; phylum Basidiomycota; class Agaricomycetes; order Sebacinales; family Serendipitaceae; genus Serendipita; species Serendipita sp. 411. The sequence continues at coordinate 434 of WSTS01000496.1, read as the reverse complement.
GGCGAGAGTTAGGCCGGGAAGAAAGAGAAGATGTTCGAGGGGATAGAACTTTTCTGAAAGGAGAGGAGATCGGGGTAAAAGGTGCACTGAGACGACCAGAACGAGCTGGGCTGGCTGGTCCCTTCTCGAACGAGAGCCCCTCATTTCTTGTGACAAAGGACATGTGAGCTTATTTCGATATGAGTAGACATATTGAGACTTACTCTCGATCAGAGCGATCAATTCGGCTGGGTTTGTTGTGTCGGCTGGTGGGCTGGCGTCAACCACAAATCTTGGCTGGATGAGAAGATAACTTACGGAGACGCGTCAGGTGAGATATTGGTGGGATTAGAGGCGACTTTAGGAGTCTGAGGGGTGTTTGACGCGTCTAAATCAGCCCAGCGATCAGTGATGGTTTCCAGCCGAGGGAGAGGGTTCGAGTACTCACTGGACTT
>WSTS01000493.1:0-11896 GCA_019627755.1 Serendipita sp. 411 | reverse complement strand
GACGTCCGAGATGCATTTAAAGACTTCAAGGTAAGTTTCTGCTAAAGGTGATATGGTTTTAACCTCATCGTCTGGCTCAGAATTACATGAGCGACATGATTGAGACTAGAAAGCAACAGGCAGAGGAAGACCGTAGAGCGGATCTATTGAGCAATCTCATCGCAGCCGCCGCGTTAGAAAACTCTGAGATGGAGAAGGCATCCCAGCACTCTTTTGGTGACAACGAATTGGTTGGTTAGTAACTTGCTCAGCCCTTCGACTATGATAGTTCACACAGTCTCTCGCAGGGAATGTTTTCATCTTCCTGTTTGCGGGTAAACCCGATTTCTCCTTATGGTAACAAATTCTCATGGATATCCTCCAGGACACGAGACAACAGCGCACTCGCTCGCGTTCACTCTTGCTCTTCTCTCTGTCCATCAAGACGTTCAACAAAAGCTCTATGACTCGTTAATAAGCATCGTTACTGAAGGTAAACAACCGGTATGTCTCTGTCGTTTAATTCGATTTGCCACCGGTGACTCTCCCTTGACAGACATATGGAGATATTGTTCGGTGGTCGTATGGACTAGCAGTTATTTACGAAGCTCTTCGGCTCTATTCACCCGTTTGTGCATTTCTTAGCTCTGTGTTATCATCCTGAATCTCTTTAGGTTCCAGCCTATCCGAAACACGCGGCTGAAGACTATAAAGTCGTGACATATTCCAACGATGGGAAAAATACGCCAATACCTGTGTCTATACCAAAAGGCACGCACATCCTAATCAATATCGCCGGTTTACATTATAATCGTGAGTAAACTATCTCGTTCCGTCATTCGACCCCCTGCTCACGGCTGAATCTTAGCAAAATACTGGAAGGATCCTCATGAGTTTCGTCCAGAACGCTTCATAGGCGATTATAATCGCGATGCCTTTTTTTCATTCGCAGCTGGACCTCGCTCATGTATGGGAAGAAGGTCCGATTTTCTCCACAATACGAGAGAAGGGATACGGACTGACTAAATTTTTGTTTTATTGCGGCTTAGATTCTCAGAAATTGAGGCGTTGACGTTCCTCGCTGTGCTTGTGCTGAACTACCGGTTTGAGGGGACGCCTCTGAATGAACAGGAGATGGTGGAAGAGAGGAACGCGCGACTGTTGAGATGGAAAATGGGCTCTTTGACACTCTATCCGGAGAAGCTACCGTTGACCCTGGTTCGTCGATGAGTTGGTTCCGGCACAGCTCGTGCGGATTCAGAGATATCATACCCGACGCCTATATCGACGAATGGGTCGGTCTGTGAGCAGTGGCTATTGCAAAGTCATAATCGTTACCATCGACGTGGATATACGGTTGTTATAAACTGTCTGAGCGATTCACATCTGTCATGTTTAAGGTATCTTCCTATATTACGTCGGGAGAGAATAAACTCATACAAGGAGCAGACCCCTGAGAATCTTCAGAATCTAATTTCTCTGCCTTGGGCGGTTTCTATGACTCCGAAAAGACTTGCTTCATCCTCTATTCACCCACAGTGAGGTACGAGCGGCCTCTCGGAACCAAAGGGGGGAAGGCGCAGATCGACACGACCCACTAGATCAAAACGGTTTCCACAATCATCCAAGCCAAACAAATTGCTGCTCTCACCAGGTTGCTTGACAACAATAATGCAGAAAGTCAACGTGAGGAGCCACACCATCAGCCCTTGTAATTGTCTCCAAGGCATAAGCAAAGGGATGCTCCTCCCATCTCCCTTCTCCGGATCAAATTCCTTCGAGATAGCAAACACTGGGCATTCACGATCCTTTCATACGTCGTTAAGCCGCTACCTTCACCTAAGCCTACGATAGATAACATACGACAAAATGAAGGAACTGCGTGGTATCGTAAAGGATAGTGAAGTAGGCGACTCGTAGTGCTCTCTTTGGTCTATGGTGATTAGTGCCCACTTGTCGAGACCCCAAGTCTATCCGCGCTGGATAGTCCTCATAAGGGCTGGTGAAATGCTAGCGGATGCTGAGGGATAAAAGTGCAGAAGCAGCAAACGTATCCGGCATAAAGACCAACCTTGTCCGTATTCTGGAGACTGGTCCCAGAAGAATATTTCGGATAGGGGTCAAAGTAAAAAAAAATTGCGATGAGCCCTCAATGCCGATATAAGATTGTGAATACGCAAACGACTGAGATGGAGAGAGTCCAAGTTATTATCTTCCTTCCGGTCAACCTCTCCGGACAACCGTGCAAAGGCTTGCGGAGTTTGAATCGCAAATAGGCAACTTTGGACCACGACCACGACACGTCGTTCCGTTATTCCGCAGGTGAATCAGAATTCGAATTTGTCCACAAGATCTTCTTACTTGTGCTTCTCCAAGCCACAAATCAATATCCCACTGACAACCTTGTCTTGCTTGGGCAACTCCTCCACCGGCATTATGCGAATTTGACGATTCCAAAAGGGTCACGATAATACCAACGTCTATCGGTGGAAAAAAGAAGAATTTGGATATCGATATCGTTCTGTAACAGTCTATAGCACCCTTTGGGCCCTTCACGTCTAACCCTGATGCGCGGTGCCGCATTTCGACAACGTGCATGACAAGATTTACCCTTCGCGACCCTGTCTATTCCTTTTGATAACACCTTTCATTGCATCATTTTCGCCAGAGAGACTTGGCCTCTTCCCCTACCCCGACTGCTGTGGAGACGATGGCGAGCGATGGAGGACCTTGGGCGGGCAGAAACGCGAATCGACAAGAAGTAATGGGCTCTAATACATGGATAGCTCAAGAGTATAAGATGGATCCGGCAAAGCACTATCCCTTTCGATCTCGATTGCGAGCGACCTCGAGTTGTTCCAGTTATAGCGAAACGTCTATTGGGGCCTCTTCGGGGACCGATGGAGTGTACTCACGACCAGAAAGTACGATTGGCTTCAACGAAGGCGCATGGGATTGGATCGCGGCAGAGGAGATGGATGCCGAGAGTGGTGGCGAGGCTGATGATGACGAAGGTCAGCAGGGTACTACGGATCAACATGATTACGACGAGGAGGCGAATGGTTTGAAGCAAACTGACAGAACACGCCCGCTGTATATTGTATGTTTCTTTTCTTTTCTTGGCGAATGGTATATTGACTTTCGGGATCCACGCTCCATAGACACCAAGCATAACTCTTCGAGAGGCAATCGTTCGCTTCATCGGGCTAATCATATTTACGCGAATCATCGCTCCAGCCCCTCCTTCCCCATCGTCATCGTATTCTTCAATCCTATGGACAGCATTCTCTCAGCTGTTGCTATCCATTGTACTACCAGAGGTTCTCTGGGTCATCCGCACCGCTCATCGCACACGCACCGCCGTGTTTCTACATCTTGCGTGGAAGTTGTATACCGTACTGCACTGTACCCAGCTTGCAGCGATGGTAGCGATACTCACACCGGGATGGATGATGGTGTCCCACATGGCGACACGAAAGGGTGACACGGTTTCTACTCTCTCTCGAGACCCCAAGGATGCGAACCACCGCACATACCCGGGTCAAGCGCCGGCATCCCCTACCCCAGCGCTAGAACCCCAGAACGCCACCTTTCGGCGCGCCATCCTCCTCATACTCGCTCCGCTAGCAAACGCCATCGTTGCATTAGCAAAGAGGCTGCTTTTATTCTTCGTCGTCGCTTTGTCGGCGATCCTCTTCTGCGCGTTCTGCGCTCTCTATCCACACATCCAGAACCCATTCGCTCTCGGATGTGTCTTCTGCACGTGCACCGTCGTCGGTCTCAGAATCCGTGACGTCGTCACGGCCAATACCCAGAGCTTCAACTGCGCTGGGGATGGTACGTCAGTCTCCGCCTCCAACGATGAAGGCGGCCATCGGGGGAAAGAAATGTTGACCTTCCCCTCCATTCCGATTCCTCAACTGTACCCAACCCTTCCTATTTTGGAAACTGTACAAACAGAGTCTCCAATTCGCGCCCCTCCTCCACTACTCCAATCCCTGGACGACGATTCTATGCAATTCAACTGGAATCAACGGTTTCTATTTCCACGTAAATTCATCGTTCTCGAGGCACCAAAGGCAATCGTCCGCGTTGTCCTCTCCTCCATCGCTTACGCGCTCCTGACGACCGCATGGTGCGCATGGTTGATGATTATGGGTGACATCCACCCCGAATTGGCTCTCGTATTGCTGCTTGACATCCTTCACCGATGGAAACGATATTAAAATCCCATTATGAATCCTCTTGGTCTTTCCCCCTACGGGCTTGATATGTAACCTCTCACTGTAGCACTACTGTAGACGTGTACCATCTCACATATCCAAAATTGGGAACATAGAAATATTGCATGGAACAGAGTTACAAAGGCGGTAAATAAATAATAGGGCGCATCGAGCCCGGCTCAGACTCTTCCCAGATTTCTTCTCAAAACAGCATCGCGCGGCGAGCTTAGATACTGCCAGCATAGTATAGAAGCGCAGGGATCATCGTCGGATGAACGTCAGTGGGAGCATCTCCGGGTAGAGTGTCAAACCGCCCAGTTTCCACCTCAACAATCGCGCTTTCCTCTCCTCGGTCGTCTCCTTTTCATTCAAAGGCGTTCCTTCGAATCGATATTTGAGTACGAGATTCGCGAGAAACGTGAGCGCCTCGATTTCCGAAAACCTATGTAGAACAGAGCAGAAACAGAGTAAAATATCAGTCATTCCGTCTCTCTCGCCCATCCCTTTCCACGCCGTGGATGGTACTAACCGTTTTCCCATACAAGAGCGAGGTCCAGCACCAAACGAAAAGAAGGCGTCGCGATTGTAGTCACCCATGAACCGTTCCGGACGAAACTCGTTGGGTTCCTTCCAATATTTTGCTGAAGAGAAAGGCGAATAAGCGAGCTATGGTATAATTGAACTGCCACAACTTACGGTTCCGGTGTATCGCGGCGATGTCAATCAAGATAGTCGTATCCTTTGGAATCGTTACGGGGATTGGCGTGTTCTTCCCATCGTTGGAGTACGTCACGAACGTGCTATCTTCCGCAGCCTGCTTTGGGAAAACCGAGACCTGCGGTGATTATGAGAGAAGGCGCAAAGAACCAAGCGTATATACGAACTGGTGAGTAGAGACGCAGTGCTTCATAGATCACCGCAAGACCATAGGGCCATCGAACAATATCCGCATACATCTAAACGCCCCGGGAGTCACTAATGAACGGTTTTCAATTAACCGCTAGAAACGTACCGGTGGACCTCCCTCCGAAACTAAACCCTTCAACGACTCATATAGTTTCTGCTGCACGTCTGGATGGGCCGCGAGGAGGCCAAGGGTGAATGCAAGCGAATGGGCTGTAGTTTCATGTCCTACCAAATGCAGGTCAAAATGAAGGGCCGCCAATGACATCAAACAATGAATCCTACCTCCAAACAAGAAAATAAAGACGTTTCCTACACAAGCGTCTATAAGTACAGAATCGTAAAACCGATAGGTGAATGGAAACTGACCAACTAGCTCCTCGTCTCCGAAACAGAACTGGGAGCTCTTATCGACACTCCAGTTCTCTAGTGCAGCCGCCGAGATGAGATTACTCAATAGGTCAGCTCTCCGATCCTCTGGTTCCTGTCGCTTCCTCGCTTCTATCATTTCGACCATGTAGCGCTATACAGGAACTATGAGTCCCAAAGCATCGTAAATCACGCCCTGTGCATAAACACTTGCCCGAAAATCTCGAGAAGCATCTCGAACATCTCGTCCTCTCTTCCAAAGGCTGAGAATCCTATCTGGAAAGGCGATGCGAAAAAAAATGTTGGTCATAACGACCTTCAGGGCAGTCAGAAAGTTCTATTTTCCTTGTTAGTTAGTGATTTTAATCCCACGACCTGGTGTAATACTCACAAATTTGTAGCCAGCTGCAGGTTTCCGTTCGTCGTCCCATGCAAACCGAGCACCGAATCCTATCGGCAATTATTAACAACAAATAGTATTCGAGGCAATATTAGGCTGATATAATTACCAGCAGCAGCGATGACCATGAGTGCAAACTCCGTCGTGGTTTCGACAGCGTTCTCCACGTCGATCCGGGTTTCATCCCCTTGTTTAGCCCATAGATCGAATAGCTCATGCATAAGGCGAGTTCCCTCTTCACATACCATCCGATTGTTGCGCTCGCTGAAAGAAAGCGCCGTGACGCGCCGGTGCAGCTTCCACTCTTCATGTTCAGACGTGACGACGTTCGTTCCGTAGATATTTATGGGTTTGTAAAGATGAACAGGCTTGGGAAACGCGACGCGGTTCGAGGTTATTTCCTGGAAAGGAGAGAGTGTGTTGAGAACAAGTCGGACCAAGAATCGGCGGGAAGCGCCACTCACGCGCGCGATTACGGCATCGGCGACAAAGACGCTAAACCAATGTGGAATGAATCCGAACCGTGAGATGACATCGGTGTTGTATTTCTTGAAGACTGCACGAGAAGGTCAGCTAGCCTCATGGTTGTTGAAAACATACGCACTATCATATCCCTGTCTGTAGGCAAAATCGAACCCTCTGTTGATGAAAGGAATGTAAGGGAGCATCTTTGGGATGATCGAATTTGGTCCCAGGAGGGTTCTATCACCAGGGAGGTATCCTACACTAGCAAACAAACGATGAATCTGAATGATATAACGAGTTGCAACAACTCCTGCTGCCACGGGTACTATCACCCACACCAGCTGTCGTACATACGGCTGTTGGACCCATTGCCATTGCAGTCCCGCCATGGCCATCTCTTCGCCAAAAGATGGAGGAGAAGAGAAGCTCTTTGGATGTGGACCTGTGTCAGGCTGGGTTTGGCGCGTATTTATACGAGGCTGATGGCATACTACCAACAGGCGCCAATTGATTTCGGTCGCACCTCGTGCGGATATACCAAAGGACCAATCCACGAGATTCCTGGCAAATCAAGCCTTCAGAATTATATGGGTCATAGTGAAGGAAACTGCGTCAATGTCAACACACTTAAACGTCGACACAATTCAAGAAGGAGAAGAATACGGATAGAAGTTGATCCTATAATGCTATACAACCTTCTTTTTCCGGATTGACTTGTGATTTAGTTTTTCCTTCTCTCCGCTGCTGGTAAAGCACAGTTTGCTCCGGAGGAAGATGTAGAGCGACCCAACCGACTATCGCGATCAGGCGCTCGATGCACTCATACGTGAGCGAGCTACACTCCATATATCCAACAGAGCCCGCGAATCCGCCGACCTTTTTGGCTGCGGTCTCTCCATCGGATAAGGGAACTAGTCGATCATGACACGCCCTGGATTCATCCCGAAAGTCACTCTTGGTCACAACCAAAACTAAATGAGCTTCAGGCCGGTGATATAACACCTCTGGTGCCCACTACCGCACGTTACCAGTTTGCGTCAGTGAAAAAGAGAAAAACGAACTGCGTAGCAGAACTCACCTTGTTGGTCGCTTTATCCAACGAGTCGGGACTGTCTGCGGCAGCGCAGAGAAGCACGATGTCCGCAAATTGATAGTATCCAAGTGGTCGAAGTCGGTCGTAGTCTTCGGCTCCAGGAGCGTCCATAAACGCGATCTCGACACGTTCTATTGAATCTTTTCTCTTCCTCATCACTTCTTTCACACTTTCGATCCCTAATCAGATGCTAAACTTTCCATTCACTGTTCCCTGATACGCTATTCTGACGTTGAGAATGGCTACACACCTCTTTGCTGAACGACTTCGTTGAGAAGTTTTGAGTTTTTCAATTCTTCAACCATGACTTCGATACGAACGACTCATATGTGACCGGTAAAAACGGATCCGGTAGATACTTTTGGTGGCGCATCGAGATTGCCATGGCCAAAGCAGTCTTTCCCACTGTCGTATCTCCAACGAGCACGACCCTGATCCTCAAGCTGGTAGAGTGCATCGACGATGAAAGTGGAAGTGAACGAGTAAAGAGCTCCATTGTGTTTAGGGTCGAATCGACGTATAAATGAAAAGAATTAGGTGAATAATGTAGGTCTCGGAATTTTTTAATAATTTATGGGTGTGTTCTAATCTCGTTCTGCGGACAGGTCGAATGTGGCTGGGAATGAAAGTTGGAGTTTAGACTCCACCACCGAGACCAAAGCGGTTCACAGACGAAGTTGTGTTACCCGACCTGATCGACAGTATATCTTCGGCATCTCAACAATTGACATGCGCATTTTGCTTCAACTTCCGAGTAAACTCCATTCCGGTCTCCTAGACAAGAATTCGTTACATCGCAAGTAAATACCAAAGATTACGATAAAGAGAACTAGGGATTAAGAACCAAGAGTCCATGACGAAACGGAATCGCTCTACGAAGTAAAGCGAGTAGTAGTCGCACTTACAATCAAATATCCGTCGATCTGTCCTTGTTATTAACCATAATCTTCGCATTCGTATCACTCTGGACCGAATGACCATAGCGCGGTTCGTTCCGGTAGTAGTCAATGTCCGCATTGACATTTAGGGTAATCGGAAATGAAGCAGGTTTGGAGCCTCCTCCTTTCCCTCCTCCTCCATAATCCAGCGTCCGAATCCCTACAGATCTATCGCCCGTACTCTCACTTGCCGATATTGATGTACGGGGTGATTGAAATCCAACTGGGTTGGAGTTTCTTGCTCTCGTTCGTCTCCCCGTAGCTCAACGTCCGAACCATCGGTTTCTTTCTCATTCTTGGTCAACCTTGGATTCAAGCGGAGCGCACCGAGGGGAACCAACGTTGCGGCGATGATGATCACGCTTAGGATAGTAAACTAGAGTATGAAACGACAAGTAACATGTGTCAGCATACTGCGACTGCGAAGATTCATAAAGAAGAAAGAAAAGCGTACATGGACACCACCGACGTTGACCAACGCCCTGTAGATGTTGCCATCTTCCTTGAATACTTTGTCGATATAGCTTCCCAAAACGGCTCCCAGGATCGCATAAATGATGATATACGACGAGTACAGGAAAGACATGACGCTCCCCAGAGGTGACACTTGCGAATCCGTATTCTCTATGCTCGCCAATGAGGACTGAATGAAAGCGGAGAGAGAGACGTCGCCTGCTGCCCAGCCCATAGAGATTGGGATGAGCATGCCCGCGATTCGCCAGGCATACACGGTCTTGTGCGGTTGGATATGGTGAGAATAGGCGGGGAGACCCCAGACGAGTAGTAAGGCTAGAGCATCGAAACGAATGAAAGGGAGTGGGGTTTTGATAGCATTGGCGCTGACGAGGACGAAGAAGGCTCCGACAAGTTCACCTAGGTTGGAGCCACTGACCATAATTTGCTGTCAAGATGAATCGGTGGTGAGTGGGAGATATAATCGGATTCGCTTGTGTACTCACCGAGTAGGAAGAGTCGTCCATGATCCGTTTGGCGATCGCGGGCGCGATGGTGCCTTCGAGGTATCGATGACCATAGACTAGAAGAGGAACAAGATGGCCGATATGTTAAGTTACTATGAAAAGAAGGGGGAAGAGAAAGAGAATGAACACGCACGTGCAAAGGAATAGCCAGGAAGCAACCAAATAAATCTTCGATGAGAAAAGCAGATGATCGCGCCTTGATAGGTTGACCTTCCAAACGCCTTTGCACCTCTGATGACTGATTCTAAGTAATAGACACTACCAAGTGACTGCCAAAATGTTCTCTTGGGCATATCATCCAGGCTGTTGTCTTCCCTTTGCTCTTCTTCGTGATGACCCAGTGTGTCAATAAACATCCATGTGAGGCCAGCAAATGCGAAGAGAGGTGGAGTGATGAGGGAGGAGAAGTTGTTTCCGAGGATTTCGATCATTTTCACGCTGAGTATGGCACCACCTGTCCCAGCTGCTTCGTACATGATATGTACTATTGCGTCCATCTTTCGAAGTTCTGTTTAGGGGGAAGATGTTTAGACATGGTATGGGTGGTAGTAGCAGACGACCTAGGTACATACTTTTAACATCTCCTCCAACAATGTCACAAGGGATGATTCTCCGGATGAGTTCGACCATCCCGTGGGAAATACCGGCGATCATGTACAGCGGGAAGAGCCCATCGGGACTATTAGGCATAAAAGTCAAATATTGACATAGCGAAGAACGTTGTTACGTACTCCCATTTCCCATACTTGATCTGGCCCCCGTTTGCAATTTTTGTTTTTCCGCCTGTCCCGGCGTCGATAATTAAGAATAAAACACTGATAAACCCGAAGATGAGAATGGCGGTGGTCATGACCGAACGTGCTGGAAACCTATCCACATTACGGAAAAAGAGTGGAGGATGTAAGTGGTGCGTCGGGAACGTGCAAGGAGGCGGGAAGAGAGAGGTGGACAGGGACAATATGCCATCGGCCATCGGTTAATTGACCACAGCACGGTAGTTTGGAAGAAAGCTGAGGCAGTTGTGGGCTTACGCTTTCACCAGGGGACCGACGAGGATAGAGCCCACGACTTGCATAGCTTGGTTGAGTCCGTTCAGAGCCCCTATCTTGCCAAACGTGTGGGCTGCTTCGAACCGATCCGCGGCAAGACTGACGATGGCGCCGTTAAACCTGCGTCCCGAAAGAAAAGATATTATAAGGATTGAGAGGGATGTATTTGGTCGGAGTGAGTGGTAAACATACGATTCGAGACCGATTTTGTACTATATGAAAAGCATATCGTCAGTCAGAAGAGAAACTAAGGATATAATGATAAACACTGCTTACAAACATGATGCCGATGATATAGATGGCAATGTTCCTTCTCTCCGTGGAACTGAACGAGCCTGCCCGGCTAGGGGCCATGGTTTGTCGTGTGGATGGTGGTAGGGGGTCAAAAAGGTTGGTTTATTTGTCCAGTTGAAGGAAACCGGAGTTGAATTTATGTAGAAAGAGAGAGAGAACATCGGACAAGAAGGCGAATAAACACCGCTGGTTTCCTGCCCGTCCGGATCCCTCAATGTCTGACTTGATAGCGTGAGAACGTTCAAGGCACTGTATGAGGACGGGATATGAGCTAGGCGAGTAGAGACGACCTGGAGCTTCATTGTCACTCTCAGCACGGAAGGAAATCAGTCACCTTGACTACTCGGGGCGTATATTTCGAAATATCCAACGATGCTTTGTGTCCAGAAATGAGGTTCGGTTGCTATTTCGGGCCAAATTGGCGCCGGCCGGTCCAGTATTTTCAGAAACGTTCGTCAACCCCCTCTGTCCAGTATATGGAGGTTGGCCTACTTCCACCCCGTCCCAACAGCTATTTCCTTAATTTTAAGACCTTCAGATTCATAGGATAATCATTGTGAAAGGTTCACCCACCGAGTGAGCACTGGTTGTCAATGAGCCATAGGAGATCATCGGAACGTTGTTGCCTCACATCCAAGGACAACGGCGATATCATTTCCGCAATCGGGCTTCCTCTAATGTGGCGGTCCCGTTTCATATGTAGGTGGTGCTGCAGTTGTACGTACTCTACTGGGTCGTGTTTGCTGAACCAATAGACGTCTCCAAACCATTCGACCTTTGGGCACGAATGTATTCACCAGGAAGAGAAGAGTATAAGAATAGCTGAAGGACAACGGTCCCTTCATTGCTCAACGAGCCCAACAATTGGTTGGCATCCGATATCGACGTCTCCGACTTGCTTGGGGTTTGGGAGAAACAGGGGGAATGTTCCACCGAGTTGAAATCCAGAACGAAAACGGGGACAAAACGGCAGAGCTTTGTGTTCATGATCATGGTTGCTGCGCTGGTGAGTGTGATGGCTCCAAGCCTCAGTAAGAGTGTCGGCGTGTCAGCTGCCATGTAAAGCGCGCCTTTTGCTGAGATCACTCCATTCCTTCCTCGATATGATTCAGAGTTCGGTTTTTTGCGTTCGTTGTTCGTGAAATAAAGGACGCGCGAGCGTATTCCGCTACAACAAATCTGGAGCAAAAATCCATTCCGGTT